>JAPQRN010000013.1:3806738-3817433 GCA_037367275.1 Coranthus polyacanthus
GCAACAACTCCTGCCACAAGTGTCCCCTACGCAGCAACAGCACCAGCCAATCAGGTTTGCTCCTTTTAAAGCTTTCTTTCATCAGTCCCCGGAGCTCTGAATAAGTGCTGCCTTCTAATAGTAAGCTGCGATAACCTGCAGCTGAGCCAGAGCCCACGCCCCAGCCCCTCCCAATCCACCCATACGCCTGCACTGGGGCGAGCTCGCACAGCCATGAAAAGCCTGTGAGTGGGCATTTTTCCACCGCATTTAAAAGCAGAGGGGGGCTACCTGAGCGAGCCGGTGCAGCACTTCTTCAGATCTCCCACATTTGCAAAGTAGTAGTTGTGTTTGTGTTGCACTACTTCCTGGTTTTGTTCTGCATGTTCTGTTTTTTTTTTTTGTTTGTTTGTTTTTTTTTAAGTTTTATTTTCCACTTTTCTCGTTGTTGTTGTCGAATAAGCCTCTCCATTTGCAGCAGGGGCGCCATCTGTACTGCTTGTGTGCTACGCAACAAACAAAACACACATCCAAGCAAAGACATTCAGGCAACTTCCGCAGCACTTACAGCTGGTTCGCAGCAGCCACCATGTTGGATGTTTTCGCTGTTTCCGCTCCTCCTAGTTTCACCTTTTTACCTCTTTTATGGTTCGAAGATAAACGGGCAAAATGAATCATACGAGGAAACAGTTAGACACCGGGGTGAGACAGACAGGAAGAGTGATCACAGAAGCTGTCTAAAAATGGCCTGTGATCGTCGGCTCTCCTGTTGCTACATGTCAGCAGGAGCCAGGGAAGCAGGGCCAGGTTTGGATGCCAGAGTGACGCATGTGTGCCCCATTTTAAACCTGGAAATTTCAGCACAATGCTGGCACTCTGGACACACGCAGCTGGCAATCATTTACTGGTAGATTTTCATAGAGGTGCCTTAAGGACAATAAACTACAGGTGCAAAGATAACTGGTCCACTATCATGTAATTTTCAGCCAGAATTGCCTACAAGAGCAAGAATTTAAATGTGGACAGAGAAATCATCTGGAAACAGGACATTTCCTTTCTGCCTTTTCCCCCTTTGACCTTGCCCTATATACTCAGAGAAAATAGAATATTTGCTACTGACCTATATAAAAATATTCTTTATCCTTTCTAAATCCTTTCAAATAAAAAAAAAAACATCAAGGAAATAAAACTGAGAAATTGAAGAATCAGAACGCTGATGTCATTAAGGAACATCCTATCTGGAGTGAAATAAAGATGTGAAGGTGCAAAATATGACCAGTCATCCCAGATCCCCTCCTTCGTCATTAACCAGTGATCCAGTACCGTGTGCTTTATTGGCCCTCATAGGCCAGCAGTGCGTGTACTTCCTGTGACTCACCGTCTCTTCCTGTAATTGGCATGCAGCAGCAGTAGCAGCAGGAAGCAGAGCTGCTCTTTAAAGATGCATGTGGGACAAGGAGCTGGAGAAACACTGACGTCAGCCCTCGCTGTCTGTCTCCGTCTGTCCCTCTCTTGTTCTCCCCCCCCTCCCTCCTCCCGTTGTGCATAAAGATGAATCCAGCTAGGACACAGTTAACACTTAGACAGACTTCGAATCTGCGCTGCATACAATCCAAACCCTCATTTACTACCGCCATCCCCTTTGAGAATAAAAAGCACACCATTTTTGCTGGAAACACCCTCTCAGTCTCAAACTGTGAGCAGCTGTAAATCCTGATGCGTTAGCTTTAGCATCTCCTTAAAATGACCAGCCGTCTAACACTAATATTCTTAAGTGAATTATGGAAACTAGTGAGGACGATGAATTGGCAGTATATAATAAATCACATCTTTGTTTTATTTCCAGATGAAAGAATCTAAATGTGATTGGAAGGTTCCTTTATAATGTGGTACTGCCAGACATTTACAACTTAAAGTACAAAAACACAAAACCATAGGATATTAAACACTTGTACTGGGACAGAATGATATTCAGAGGTTCGGAATCTGTTCCACCCTCATTTTCACATGATGAGCAGTAACCAATCACACAGCTCCATGTCCCAATCTCTATTAACCATGTAGCATGGAGTCTCCTCTGATGCCACTGCTGTGGTCAGAGATTAAGTTACAGCGCCCTCTACTGTCCGCATGTAACATTACATTACCTGTTTAAATGATAACGAGTGACGAAACGCAAGACAAACAGCTCTGGAAAAAAAATAACAGACATCTGGTTTTGCTATTTATAGGTATGTGTTGGAGTAGGACAGCATATCTTCCAAATTCAAAATACAGATGTTGTAATTTGGAGCGTTTTTATGCAAAAAAAAAAGGTCAAAATAACTAAAAAAAATGCTGTTTTCAGACCTCAAATAAGACAGAGAAAACACACGTATATACATTTTAAATAACACAATACTAATGTTTTAACTTGGTGGGATGACACAGTTTTTAAAGCCTGTTGTTTCCAGTACAAATGCTCTATAACCATGTTTGAGTCATTCTAAAATAAGGACTTATTTTAGTAAATACTGTCTTTTCTATGTACAGCTCTGGAAAACAACAGACCACTGGTTTGCTTATGACATGTATGTTATATTTTAGAAACTACTGGTGAAATTTCTTCCAAATTCCAAATAAAAATGTAGTCATTTGGAGCATTTGTTTGAAGAAAATGACCAAATAACAACAAAGACTTTAAATGATGCTGATAAAACAAGTTCAAATTCACTTTTAAACAACGCAGTACCAATGTTTCAACTTAGGAAGAGTTCAGAAGCGGCTCAGCTTTGCCTGATGGCTCGTCTCAGTCCATCTTCCTCTTGGTCACATTCCAGAGGTTTTCAAAGGCGTACAGGTCTGGAAATTTACACCGGGTCTCTTCGTTTTTTTCCCAGAGCTGTGTATATGTTGAGCAGCTCTTTAGGATCCGGTCTCTCACCTCCCTCACCTGTCATTATTATAATTATTAAGACCAATTTAATTACTATTTTCTATGATTATTAACAGAATAGGTCGCTTAGATCTCAAACATTTTGAACGTGACTATCCAATCACATCGTCTCTGTCCGCCGTCTTACTGTCCTAAGTTGTAAGTGTCTGGGCCGAATTTTACCGCATGCCACCGGAACAACGCTGCGCCGAACCTGAGACTGATTAGACCTGCAAACACGTCTTGGCATTTATTTTTATCCACCTGTGGGACCAGACGAGCGGGGTGCGCTGCCTTGTGTAGCAGATCCCACCCATCTGTCTCCTGGAGTTTTTCTTTTTTCTTTTCCTTTCGTTGTCCTATTTCCAAACTGCACTATGGAGCTGGCTTTCGTCTCAGCACATCACACCCTCCAACCGTGGTGACCTTCTGTGATGTGCGATGTGACCAGTGGCTTCTGTCCTTCGCTGGCTGTCTATTGTCTCTTTAACAAGCACCATGCTGCTGTGTTGTGCGTCGGCTTGCTGCCAGTGGCAAACACATGACGGCAGCCGGCAGCTCTTCTACCTGTCTTCCTCCCTGTAGACTATCTCTCTCTGTCTTTTTCTCTCTTTCTTTGTCGCGTGATGGATTAGAGTTTATCTCCTAAAGGGAGAACACATGCACAGGTGACCAGATCTGGGTCAAATGCTGTTTTCAAATCATCTGAAGATTTGGCTTTTATCTGCATGAAAAAAAAACAAAACAAAACCAGGCTGTCCCATTAATCGACTATGTAATACTTTTATTGAACACCCACCTGAAAGTCTGAAGGTTTTTAGTCTGCTTCAAACAAACTGGTTTGGACGATTTCTAGAACTACGTTTATGTCATTTAATGCAGTCAGATGCTTTAAAAACATCTCGTCAAAGCACACGCATGTGAAGTTGCAGCCTGTAGTAATGGAAATAACCAGTTGGGAAGGTTACTTTTGAAATGTAGTAGGTTACAGATTACTAGTTACCCTGTTAAAAAAAGTCATCTAACTACTGTAATGACTTGATGTGTGTGTTTTCACCGAGGTACCGTGGTAAACAAGCTTTACGCTTTACACATAACGTTAGAGCCCTTTTCTGATTTCAAAAGGAAAATGTTGAAATGAATTTCCAGCACTGAAAGGCAGTTGATGAGAGCGAGAGCAAAGTGTGTTGATGTTGTCGGCATTCGAGGCGCGCTGCAAATTTAAAGAAGCAAACCGCGGCAGCCGTCCTGCTCTTGACGGAGCTACACTCGTATTTGTCCCGACGGCTTTGCCGACCCGGCGTCGTCCAGAAATCTGCCAAAAGAAGGCGTTCCTACACGGCAAAAAAGACGTAAAACCAACAGAATGAATGAATGAATTTTTAACAAAAACCCCTGTGTAATCACCAACGTTTTGATCAGTGAGTGTAGTTTAATTACAGATTTCTTTTCTCAGTAACTGGGTAATGGATTACAATGACATTTATTTTATCATTTAATTACATAATTCTGTTACACGTTACTAGGTACACTGGACATAGGTCAGGTTCACTTTCATTGATGCCTTAACTACCTCTGTTTCTATTGGTACAAAATAATCACATGCAATATGTTTATTTATGTAAATCACCTTTTATATTTAGAATCAGAATCTTTCAGCTTCACTGTTTCTTGTCATTGAACTCTTCTGGAGAGATGACCACAATTCTTCCAAAAGATAGTCCCTCGTTTGATGTTCTGTTGATGGTGTTGGCGAGCGCCGTCTCGGTCCAAAATCTCCCGTAGGCGTTCATTTGGGTTGAGATCTGGTGACTGTGAAGGCCGTAGAATATGATTCACATCGTGTTCATTCAGTGAGAACTCGCGCCCTGCGGTTGAGGACGTTCTCATCCTGGAAGACACCGTCTCATCGGGTTTTTTTTTTTTTGTCCTTTAATCTGTCACCCGTCTGTATGTGTCACACGTGTTCCGGGCAGCTTTCAGGGCGTTAGCCATCAGTACGTAATGTGAGTATGATCGTTGGTTCATTTGTTTTGGGAAGTTACTAAAACTGTCAGACACGTTGCACTGTTGGAGAGAGGGTTTCAGACGCTGTCAGACAATCTGACAAGCACTTTGTTTGAAGCACACTGAGACTTGACGTAGGCTGAAAAAAGCAAATATGATTTGACCCAGATCTTATGGAGGCAAAAAAAACCAAAAAAAAAACCTACAGAAATAAAAAAACAATTCTGTATACTTACTCTGCTCACGACAAGTTTGACTTTCACCGAAGGTAGATGTTTTACACAGATTGGCTTTTGAGTAAATTGAAAACAGCTACATGACATTTGTTCTCCTTCATTTTTGTTCTTCTCTTCCCTCCTCCTCCAGATCATCCTGAAGTAAGCGTCGGCAAGGGAATGGAGTGTCACGAAGCTGCACTAGGAAACCCAAAACAGCCCCTGTGTAAATACTACCTTACCTCTCCCATAGAGGTCCAGCAACCTGCATGCTAAGAGTGTAACACTTCAATTTAACCGTAAGAACTGCAGTGCCGGTGTAAAACACACACACACACACAGAAAAAAAAACACATATATGTATTGCTAAAAAAACTATTAACATGAAAAAGTCAAAAATATTCTTATGTATAGTTCTACATACATAGCCGACACATTATAGAGGTCATTTTAACAATTGTTCTCCAAAGTACCGTGGATCCCTCTCTCTTTCATATTTATTCTACAAACCTCTGCACAACTTTCATCCCTTGGTTAGTAAAAAAAAGAGATGCTTGATTTGCACTATATGAGATATATAGTGCTTAATTCTGAAGAGGAAAACAGGAAGAGTCACAGAAAACCCGTGCACAACCGCACCGACGCACTCGACTCTTTCCATCGGACGACGAGCTCGAGGGCTTTTCGTCTCGCCGTCTTTGCTTTTTTCTTTTCTTTTTTTTTTTTTCTCTCTCTCTCTCTCTCTCTACAAAGTTGAATGTCCCCGTGGGCAGACGGGCTCATGATCTCTTAACTGTCCCCTGCGACGCGACCCTTCAACTGCCCCAGATGCTGTTAAGATGCCATGATGATGCTCCAAAAACCTCCTCCTCCTCCCCTGCCAACTTCTCATCTCCGGAAAACATCTTGCCAAAGTTGCAGCTTGGAAGAAGTCGGAAAAGCAGAGCCAGATTTGAGCATCCTAAGTCTTTTTGCATCCCTTTGCCATTGCCCAAGCTGCTCAGTACGCAAATACAACCCACCCACCCCGTGTTTGTTTTCAGTTCTTTGTTTAGGAGGAGTGGTGGGATAGATTGTGCACGGATTTTTGCATGCAGTCGGGACAGGGGGGAGACAGTGCCCAGTGTTGACAGAAGATAGTCGTGGCCATTACCGAAAAGCCTAAAGGCTCGGGTCTGTGCCAAGGGCTTAACAAAAGCTTGAGGGTTAGTTCCAGACATACCAAGCCTTGTATGTGTGTGTGCATGTGTGCAGTACATGTGTGTTGAGACTGATGGTCTGCCGGCAGACTGGGAACTCGAAGCAGGCGAGGTCTAGCAGGTGACGACAACACCCGGCCTGGTCAGAAAGGTTTGGGGGGGGGGGGGGATTTAAGTGCTAAGACTAAACAACAAAAAAAAAATTATTAAGAAAAAAACAAAACAAAAAAAAAAAACGGTGCATTTGACGACGCTCGTCAAGCAAAAGATGACTTGAACTTCGACTGGAGGGCTATCTGTGACCGTCGGTTGTCCTGTCCAACCCTACTATCACCGATAATCCTGTTCCATTTTAGAAAACAAACTGTAGAAGTGCCTAAAAAATTGCTCATCAACGACACACGCATCCAGAGTGGTATCACTTAAAAACACACCGAAACAAACACACTGGCAGTCAGACGCTACACGGACTCTTTCCGGGAAAAGACATCATTAACATCACAAGTGACTTTATCCAAACAAAAAGAAGTAAAGAAACGACAAATCAAAAATAGCTTTGTAGAATGTTTGGTGACTTTCATGGTGTACCATCGTTTCTTACCATGGTTTGAGTAGTTTACATGAGGAACGTGAGTGAGAAAAAAATGTATTGTAAACTGTGTAATGTATGTAAAAGTGTCTCTTATTTTGAGAGTTTATATTCATGGTTCTAGAAATGTATTCAAAGTTATTTAAAATTTGTGTTGTGTCTACTATCAAGGTATGTTTGAAACCCCCCCCCGGACCTTCCACCGCCTCCACCTCCCGAACAACAATCACACAAAATCTTTAATTTCAGACCAGCCCTGTTTACTTTGACGACGTTTGAACTCACGACACTAAATCTTATTTCCCATTTTTCAAAAATTCTGATGTAATTTCATGGTGCTTGATTAACATCGACAATCCACAATCATTACCTTTTCGAACCTGGGAGCGAATCCTCACTCCCTCTGGCTTCATTCACTTTTTTGATTGTCTTCACATGCATTATGGTTTGTATGTAATATTTGATTGTGGAAAAAGGTGGTAAAAAGTTATATTTTGTTGTAATTTATCTTACGTTACTCTTGGTCAAAAACTTTAGTCGAAAACAATGTTGTAAACTATTCTATTTTGAAATGAATGTAATTTATTGAGCTGTGCTACATTCTGCACGGTTGGTCATTTCAAGGTCTAACCTGTCAGGTCAGCGAATGAGAAGTCGCACAGGAGCAAAGGGGTGGGGCTTTAAAGTCGACCCACCAATAGGAAGCTACTGGATCTTTCTTGCCTTCTCATTGAAAAAAAAAAAAAAGATCATGGTGTTGCAGTAATGAGCATAGTTATAGAATTGCTTGTGTTGTTGGAAAAAAAATGTTTATTGTATAGATGACATTTTACCAAAAAAAGAGAAGAAAATTTCAAAAAAGATGTACTTTTCACTCTAGTATGATAGTATTTCATAACAATATTAAGTTGTTGCTGTGGCAACCAAATGTTGCAATTACTAAAGTTGGGTATTTTTGTAAATGACATTGTTAAGTTGATTTTTGTTTTCTTTTTTGCTAGAACACTGTACACAAGGTAGATTGTAAAGAAGATATGAACATTTCTTATTCTTCACTGAGATTATGACAATGACCTAATATTTTCATTAGCAAATAACAGCCTGTATAGTGCTGTGACTGTAACACTTAGAGATTTAAAGTCATCAATGTTACATAGATTATATATATATAAATATATAAGAACTAAATAATCTATAAATTAATAAGTTCAGATGTACAACTTTTCCCCTGACAAAGGACCTTTAGGTTCCACACTGAGACATTTTATTCGATGTATCACTAGAGTTAAGGATTGCACTTTTCATATTGTTTAAAGATGTGATCTGTTATTAATTCCTTTAAGGGTTTAAAGGTTATTGCACCCTGTTAGTACAGTAAATCTGTTATCAATCAAAAGCAGATACTACCGGTAAATAACTTTAATTAAACATGTTGCATGGGAAACTAATTTTTTTTTTTCTTACTTAATGATAACGTACTGAATGTTTCTAGTGGAAAAAAAAAAAAAAAATGTCTGTACACAAAATGTCCTCATTTGGTGACCCACAATTCCCTTGTGTATGGAATCCTCTTGAGATGTAATGTTTTTTTTTTTTGAAATGTGTTGGCAATGATTGACTGATGGTAAAAAGAAAAATGTAAGCACTTTCTGAGCAGTTGGTCAACTGAGCAGACTCAGCTTATCCAAACACTTTGCCTTATCTTGAGTCCATCGTGCTTAAGGTTTTATGTTTTTAAGAGCTCTTATGAAATTTATTAAAAGAGGCTTGAACGGGCCTCTCTTCTCAAACCCCTTCTCAGTTTCATTTCAAATATATATCTTTATATCGACAAGGATTTTTAAGGTTTTAACGCGCGCATTGCTAGGCCAAACGCGGTCACTGCGACGGAGTGAACAGTCATTGATCTTTACTTCTGGTCTCCAAATGTGTAGCGAGATGTTTCTTTGTCCCGTTGCCTTACAATGGAACGGTGTGTCGATTGTAACTCACAGCTTTAGCCAGCAGAGGGCACTATCGTGGAGACTGCAGGTTAGAATTTATGACTGCCAGTGCCATCATTGTTTCAGTGCACCCTGACCAACAAAGTAAAGACACAACTGATAAATTGACAAGAAGACCCTCACTGAATTTATAGTTTCAATGTAATCATTTAAATGTATTCTTTTTTTTTTTTTTTTTGCATATATTTTGTGCTATTTTATGTTTATATAGTCAAATGTTTCTTTGGTTCCAGCAAGATAGTGTAAAATCTATTGAAAGAAAAAATAAAGAAAATCAAAGATGTTTTGCTTCCTTGGTCTGGATCGTTTGTTTGTGTCCCGCTCGTCCAGAAACAGTGCATTTGAATGAACTTAGGAGGTTCGCATGTGCACTTGGAATCCTCTTTTCTGAAATGACTGCGGTCTGCTCGCTTTGGTTTTTTTTTTTTTTTGGTTTTTTCTTGTCTCTCGGGGGGCCCCTCTCAGAGTCTGCTGGTACTTCCTGAAATCCAGTTTGGGAACAGCTGCCATAAAAGTAAATAAACAGCACATCATACCAGGAAGTAGAAGCACGTTTGGGTCTGCGAGGCTGAATTAAAGCAGGGCTAAGCAGTACAGCTGCAGGCCGTAAACACGAGAGACCTAAGAAAGCAAACTGCCTCCTATTATTTATATTCTCTGTCGTTTCCTGTTACGACAATGAGGATTTCAATACTGTATTCATAGCAAAATACCAGCATCGCTGTTACGACGCTAACTTCAAAAGAGCTTTAAATGGATGAGAAATCTGCCCGCGTATCCTGCCTTTACGACACCATTTCCATCTGTTATAGTAGGATTATAATATGCACGTGCACAACCAGACTCGGTACGGATGGACTTGAAGAGGTGCCACCAAACCATCCGACCACACCGGGATGAAACACGTGTATTTCAAAAAAGAAAAACTACACTGATGGTGTCGCTGTCTCGACCAGTGAACGCCTCGCGGGATGTGCGTCTGTGAACCCCAAAACAGTCGGGTCGTTCACAGATAGATGATTTGTCTGCGATCTTCTTACATAACAATAATTAAACTTACACTGGACGTCTCCGTCCCCTGATTCCTCGGGATCAAACTTTAAAAAGACGCCGGTTACACTTTTTCTTCTCTCTTGTTTCTTATGACAAAGGCGAGACAGAGTGGTGAAGAAAACCTCCTACCGTCCTTGTTTGTGGCCTGAATCGTGAAGGTTTTCGTGCTTTTCTGCTGAAAAGCTCCCCCCCCCCCCTCACAGAAACACAAAAAATAAAAATAACAGAAAGCACAATGAACAGTTTGGTTTCCACGTGTTATAGATGTGTTGAGCAGGTGGATCTAAAAAAAAACAAGAAAAAAAGTGGATAGAAAGTAAAACACATGAAAAAAGATCAATGGCAAGTGAGACTGAATGCGATCTTCCACACATTTAAAGACTCTAAAACACTTCAGTTCTTTTTCATAGTGATTTCTTTATTTCCCTGCCACACAATGGGGGAATGAATAACAACGACGAACAGACATAGGCGTATGGACACTGGTATCCCTGTTGAACACTGTTAATTAATGACAAAAAAAAAAAAAATCAAATTATAGCATCGATTGGTTTCCTGTAAATTCACAACGTTTTGTTCCTCGACGGAGACAAAAACGCGCTTTTATTAACGCAAATTAAAAAAAAAAAAGAGATAGACACTAATCCGACTCTTCTGGGCTTATTTTCTTTGCCTCGTTGTACATTTTTTGGTTCCTTTCTGCTCCAATCACGCTCCATCCGTGGCACTAATCACC
>JAPQRN010000013.1:3831972-3842276 GCA_037367275.1 Coranthus polyacanthus
CTAAACTAAGATCACAACTGAGACTGGTTCGAACGCATAAAGCACCTTTATGAAACCGGCCCCTGGAGATCATTTGTAATCGGTAAAATCCCTTTTAAAAATCGATATTCGTCGTCAAATTATTGTTTTCCTCTGTGAGTAATGAGCAGGATAACGCACAGTGACTTCGCCGTACATTTTCCGTTACTTGTGCCTGATTTCTTCCTGTGCCAAAAAGGCATTGTGGGAAATGTAGGAAACCAATAACGGAAGCAGAATTTGGCAAATAAGGCGGAAGAGAAATTGGTAAAGTAAAAAAAAAAAAAAAAAAAAAAGTCACTTTCAGGGTGGATTTTCCCATGAACCCCACATCCGTCACCGTCTTCCTGATGAGCACGATTTTTTTCTGAGTTTCCCAAAAGCAGCACAGTGCCAAAATCATCTTGAAAGCCATTGACAAAAGTGGATCATAGTGCTAAATGCTTTTGGGAAACCAGCCATACAGTAGGTCCGCACAGGGATAACGGTCTGCTCAGCAGTTTCTTTGGCCCGTTTTTTATTCTGCTTCTTCAGTTCTTTGGCACTTTTGGGACTTTTAAACAGTGCAAACCATAGTAACGGAACCGATGGCAAAGTCTGATGGTAACATCACTGTGAAGGGAGTTCATTTTAAAAAAAGCAGGCCCGCCTAACAATGAATGAATGAACAGATGAATGAATGTCTTTAAAAAAAGGAAACTGCACCTTTGGGGAAATTCGCTCAGAAGATCCCAAATGTCGAAATGCTTGTTACTGTGGATGACGTGTGCATGAAGTTGTACTGTCACACTGACATTGAGTACAATCAAACTCACCCAAAGAGACAGTATCAGTCGATCAATCAATCAGATGACCAATCAGTCATTAAAATGTACCACACTTGTCTTTACACTTTACAGATGATAAAAATGCCTTGTTACATATGGTATGAAGTGAACATCAGTGTCAGTGTCATTTATCTTAAGTCACACCTGATATGTTAGTAGTCCAATGTTCAAAAACACTTATTTTCAGCAAAAAAAAAAAAAAATAAATCTTTATGCACAACTGTGTCACGAGTATTTGTTGAGTACTTGCTTCATGTCGTTTTGTTTTACTGATGCACGTGTGAAACGGGGTATTATGGTGAGACTCACGGGCTTGGGTTTTGATTTAAAGTTTTAGGGACGTTTATGAAGACGTTTGCATTTTCTTTTGCAGATTTTCCGAAAATTTGGGTAGAACTTGCAACACGTTTGGGTGGAAGTCCGACTAATGGCTGCTTGAACTAACGCATTCTCTTCAAAAAATTAAAGAAAGGTTAAAAAACACCGTGAAGTCCCACATGGCCGTAAGTTTATAAGCAGTTTTATTTGTAGTTTCAGGACTGAACTAGTGGTTAGTTTACTTTTTATTTAGGTTTGCATAATTAGAGAAGAAAGCCTAGATTTGTAGAAGATGAAAAAATGTAGATTCGCAAAAACATTGTTTATTAAAGGTCCCATATTTATGTCGTTTTATTCCTGTACACCATGAACCATTGACATTGAGGGGAAACAAAAATAATGCTGATTTTACCTGCGATTTCTATTCCATTGTAGTTTCTATTTAGTTTTTGTGTTTGTTTTTATTCAGTAGAAACGTGTTAACTATAATAGCCTTGATGAGAAAGCTGCGTCATTTAACTTTGAACAAGTGCTTCTTATCCTTTGACCTCCAGAGGTCACTCCTTGTAAAAGCCTCCTCTCTGCTTTGCTATTTAGCAGCAATCTGGCTCCTTCTTGACCAGTATTGAGATGATTTATGATGTTTTGGTCGTGCTGCAGCGTTCCCCGGCTCTTCGTCGTCCTACCCCTGCTGCCGATATTAGTGCCAACACTTACTGCTGATTCTGGCCCTGAAAAATCCAACAAGCATTTGTCAAATTCTGAGTGCCATTAGAGTCCATTAGAGGATGAAACCAGGGACATGTGTGACTTTAGAGCCAGGGTAATAATTTTGGATTTCATCCAGTCAATATAAGAGGAACAATCATTCAACTGTTGTGAACACTGAAGTAATTGAAGAACAAATTTATAGGTGTAACTATAGCACGGGGAAAATATATCAGAGATGTAATGTACATCGATATGTCTATTTATGTATCACCTCTCTTGATGTTAGCGCTGCTTTGACGTAAAGGTCATATTTTTTCTTCCTACAGAATAGAATTAACTGTGCAGTGTTGGTTTCCTAAATATTAACTGAATTGAGTACTAACAGCGACACCTGGTGGCTAAAATCCGAACCGCAGTTTCTCGTCGAGGTCACACGGAACCTTCGGCGTCTGACTTTGTTTCCCACCGGCAGCAAATACACGCTACACCCGAAACAGGCATGGCGTCCTTCAGTGAAATTCAGTAACAGATTATCGTCATTTTGTTGTCCTTCTGTAAATAATTAGGGTTGTTTTTGTATGTATGTGTGCACATATTCTTCATAATGGTGACCAGGACCGTGTGTCGATTTCTCCAGCGACGTAAGTAACGTGAATTAGCGGAATTAGCTTGTGACCTGAGCGAGTCGCAATGATCGCTTGTATCTTCAGAATACATCATTTGGGATAAAATAATGTGTAGTTAGCGACAGTACGGAATACCCTAAAAGTGAGTTAAGGCTGAAGTTTAATATATTTAAGCTTTATCGTCTGCAGAGGGCTCCGTCTGGAATAAACACCGCACTGCTAGCTTAATGTTTATCTTCTATTACCTTGATGTTCTGCGGTATTTTGAAGTGCAGACCATTTTTTTTCTCACCTATACTCAGTAGTACATACTTAAATGAGTATGAGCTGAGCTGCAGTGACTTTTACAACGTGCAGAGTTGAACTAAATTCTCTGTCCACATTAGAATAAAATATTATTGTACAACTACTTCAAGTGTATTTATAATGTTTGTTTTACATACTTTATCTGTAGAGAACATCACGTCTATATATATATATAGTTATATATATTATGCAACTGTCTATTCCACTACATCTAAGGGGCAAATATTGTACTTCTTGCTCCACTACATTTGTCTTGACAATTTTCCATCCCCTTCCTATCCAGTGTAAAGCACGTATCTCCAAACGGGTTGATTTTGAATGTTTGTGATGAACTGATGGATGATGGGTTGTTTTAACAGGTTCAGAAAAGTCTCCAACTTCTTAGGCAAAAATAAACTCTTTAAAGACCCTCTTGGATCGACTTGAAAACAGGCCTGTTTATACGTTGTTCTCACAGGACAGAGGCGCTGCAGACATATGGTGATCTTATAGAATATGGTTCATCGTTGTAGATTAAACTACACAACAGTATGTGAACTTGTTCGAATGAGCTCAACCTTAAACGCGTACAGCAGTAAACACTGACATGGACCATTTTACTGCACAGTGACTACTTGTATTTTCACTGTGCAGTATTAGTACTTTTACTTCCTCCTCCTCTCTTTTATTTGTCCTCACTGTGCTCCGTCCCTCCGTCCGTCCTCCTCAGGCTTTGCATCTGCTGCAGCCGCTGTGCGCCCTCCGGCTGCCGAGGTCCGCGGCCAGCGCAATGCCGTCTTCTCCAGAGAGCAGGCGAGGCAGAGAGCGCTGTACCCCCGCATCGAGAAGATAGAGGTGTCTGTGCAGGGTCCAGGTCTGGACGGTACGCTGCTCATCATGAACAAAGGAATGTCCACTCCACTGAGCTGCGCCAGACGTGAGTGATGGGAGGAAGGAAGTTGACGTTAGAGCTCTGGATATGTTTGTCTGTGGAAACGTAGACAACGTAGACCCTCATCTTCACACTTAGCTTCACTTGCATCTAGGGCTGTGTGATATGACCAAAAATGTAAATTCAATTCATAAAGGTTACCACATGGAAAGGCCTATTTCTTATTACATTTCAAATGATATACTCATCAAATAAAAGATAGTGATACTAATGTGCGCATTTTCAGCACGTAACAAAATATAAACTATCAATGCATGAGATATAAAAAGACGAATAGAAAATGCAACACAAAATAAATATACACGGAACACGGAAGACCCCGTTCTGTGTTACTTCACCAACTAAAATTTCGGTGGGAAAGCGGAGAATGATTGTGATCCTCCCAGTTCCGTCCAGGCTTTATTTGCGTTAACCGTTGAATTCTAAGCTGCTGTGTGTTTTCCACAGACCTGACGGAGCATCACGTGACCAACTCGGCTCTGGCCTTGGTGGATGGAGAACCGTGGCCTCTCCACCAGCCGCTCACCCACTCCTGTACACTTACTCTGCTCACTTTTAAAGACAGTGACCCAACACTGGTCAATCAGGTGATAAACACACACCCAGACACTACATTAGGCTGATTCATTCACATAATTTTGGCCTTTTGGACTGTTAATTTCATGCAGGAGTTAAGCAGTCCGTTGTAAGGGTTTATTCCAGAAAGGCACGTCAAGGATTTGCATTTATTCTCAGGCCGAGTCAGGCTGTACGATAGAATATTATCATATTTTAAAACACCGACCGCCTCAGTAATTGTCTTTTCTTTCCTCCTCAGGCGTATTGGCGTTCTTGCTCCGCCCTGCTGGGTCAGGTGCTCGAGACCGCCTTCAAGGACGATTTCACCGTGGAGCTGCTCAGCATTCCTGAGGTCCCAGGTACAGGAGTCTTCCTCATACCTGCGTCACGAGGAAGCACGGCCGATTCACGCGACACTGTGCTTATTAAAGAGGATTAAATGATTATGGGCAGATGTGTCTATTCTGTGTGTTTTTTAAAAACCAGAAAGTACGTTTGAATGTGTTTCCTCTGCAGTGACTTCAGGAGCTTTCTGTTGTGACGTGGTGCTCGACTCTCAACTGGACTCATGGACTCCCTCTGAGGTGTGTGATCTTTATGTGCAAACCCTCTTGGAAATCATTTTAATCCTTTTGTAAATGCATTTCCATTAGCTGTCGCTTCCTCCTGAGATGTCGATGCAAACCTTGAGATGCAAATTATCAAACCTTTTCTACTGTAGTTTATCGTAGTTTGCTTGAAACATAAAAGTCTCCTCCCTTAACATACTACATTCAGACCGCAGGTCCCACAAATCAAATGGATTCTGATGTTTAATTTTCTGATTTGGTTGACGACCATGTGTGGTCCTGAATCAGACACAGGTCAGAGTTTTTGACCTCGGTCTGAGCAGTCATGGATATCTGTCACAGTTCTCAGTGAATGAAACATAGAAGACACAAACACAGACAGGTCATATAGTAAGCAGTCTTGTGTTTGAAAGCAGGCACAGAAGAATTTGTGGCTCTCTTTCTCCTCCAGGCTTCTACTGCAACTTAGAAATTTGTTAAAAAAAATTAAAACGTGAACAGCCAAACAAAAGAAATCCAATCTGAGCTTTAAATCCGGATCGGTCACTGAGGCCGACAGTGTGAACGCAGCCTTACACGAAGCTGGAAGTGCTCGTTTCACTAAACAACCACTAGAGGTCACCAAAAGCAACATTTAGATTGGAAATGATTTCAAGTCTGTCTTATACCGTCTTCCCATCCCATCTGTATATTAAAGAGTCAAGGGCCACAGTTACCATTATTACTCTCAATAAAGGCCCCGAAGCCATCCCTAAGTATTGCAAGAAAGAAAATCCACAGTCTTCATTCTGTGCTGAAATGACTCTTCAGTTTCAGCCACTCCCGTCCTGCGGCCGTTATTTGAATATAAAGATGCCTTCCACAGAACTTTTGGCGAAAATAAAAGTCTCTTTTTAGTATCTTTTAAGAAATGTGTTTGGATTACTAAATTAAATATGGTTTGTGTGAGACAGCTGGTGTATCCATAAGTAGAAGTAAATGTGTCAAAGTGTGATTTCTTTTTTTAAAATCCTCACCTTAGAAGTGAAAGCTCTGTCTGGGATCAGCAGGTGCAGAGGAGGCATGAATCAGAGCTTCAGCGTTTGAATGTCTTAGGAAGATGGAAAACAACCTGACTGTTGTTTTGGTTTTTTTTTGTGTTTGTTTGTGCAGGAGTCGTTGCGTTCTCTGACCCGAGGCGCCCAGCAGCTCATCCACCAGGACTTGGCCTGGGAGTCCTTAGAAGTGATGCCTTCAGTGGCCCTGGAGGTCTTCTCACACAGCAGGTAGACACACCGTCTTCTGACTCTTGTTCGATATCACTTCACCGCTCTTTGCCTCTCTATGGACTGTTTTGTTCCCTTCATACCTCCTGTGTCTGTGTTTCCCTCCGTATTCAAAAATGCAAACTGCAACGTCTCGGCATTCACGGGGTTTCTGTTTTCTCGTCCCAGGTGTAAACAGGACGAGGTGGAGCAGAAGGCAGCAGAGAATCCTAAAGGCACGGTGTCACTCTACAGGTAACATCATGCGCTCGCAGTTTATTTTGAACCTGCGCTTTGTTCATTTCGTCCGGACCTGACCAGTCAACCCTCATCTGCCTTTGTTGTAGATGCGGGGACCATGTGCTCTTGAGCGGGGGTCCTCTCGTGGCCAGGACGGGCCTGTGTTCCCAGTACGAGGTGACGGCCCTCCACAGTCTGGGGGAGGGGCCCTGGGGTCTACACCGCCGAGCTCAGGGCCTCTCCCTCCCTCTGCAGCTGCAGGTTCGAACACACACACACACACACACATACGATGTTGATGAGGAACATAATTAAGGACTATGTACGTGGAAGGAAGGTGTTTGGTGTGAGTGACCACCCTTTCCTTCAGTCCATATTCAACAGAACTGTTCTCAAACTGGAAGACTCTGGACGTACTCTATGCAGAATTTGAACTACTCCCATCTGGTTGACGTCTCCACTGTTCAGTATTCTGGATTTTAGGCCTTCAGTGTCTTAAATATGATTCTGACAGGTCTTAAACAAAGTTGAACGCGGTTCATGACAATCACCGCGTTAGTTTTTGCACGATCTTGGTTACAGACAGACCAACAGACGGACACGGTGAAAACCTAATCTCATTGGCGGTGGCGACACTATGTGTGATACTCTATTGTCTTATCGAGGTCGACCTTTTCCGTCTGTTTCCGCAGGCTCACCACACAGTTTGGAGAAAACTGAGGATGAGAGCAGAGAAACTGGTAAGAACGAACCTCACACACGTCCAACAGCAGCCACATCAAAGCCGAAGCACTGAGGCCAGCTCGGTGAAGGAAGGGGGGGGCTGTCGGGGGGTGTCGGGGGCAACGGTCTGGTCTACGTTCTGGATATTTGTCCAAAGTACCGGCTGTTCCACATTCAGCCAGCCCGCTCCTTGGCTGCAGTCGTCGCTTCACATTTCAGAGTAGCCAGGGGTTAGGATTTAACACAGCTATTTTTACTGCTTTGCATTTATATTTTGGCAAAAACAGAGCGAGGAGACACAGCGTGGGCTGCAGCGTGGAGGAAAAAGCAGGTCTGATCCTCGCCATGAAGGACAAACTGCTGTTTTGTCATCTCCACATCAAAGCGGCAAACACTAACTCGAGATCCAAAGGAGGAGTATTTTTAAACCTCTTCAGGTTCAAGGCTCTTATTCAAGACGCCGTGACACTCGGATTGATATGAAGTTGGATCAGCTCCGTCTGAGAATAACCAAGTTTGACTTGAGCACTAAAGGAGAAGCATAAATTCTTCAAATTCAAACTAGGCTATGAGTTAATTTTGGATGGAGCCATCTAGGCGAAATATATTTTGCTGCAGCCTTTCTGGCTTTCTCTGTGCATCACTGATTACGTAATGAAAAAAAGATGTTCTCATTAATAGCCACACTTGATTTGGCAACTGATGACATACTGTGCTATGTGGCCTACATTTTATTTTCACAGACATTCGGTTATTCAGGGAGTTGACATCGCACTTAATAAAAGACAAAAGTACGGACATCAGAGTCGGACGGAGATTAAGAGTGGCCGATGTTTGGACCACCTCTTTGTGGAGTTTTTATAAGATCAGGATTAGCATGCAGAGCCGCTCCCGAGGAGGCTGGACGTCACTTTTATGCTCTTAGAGGACACTGTGCCATACCATTACCTGACGCACTAATGTTTGCTCTGTTGAGTGTGTATACGATGGAGGGCAGTCGTCTTGTCCTTTTTGTCCCACGTTGTAACAGAGCATCGCGGCCACTAATCAGTGGAGGAGCTATAAACCAAAGCAAGCCTGAAGGGCGTTTACACGGCGGGATTTCCAGTAAATACAAGCCATATACATGCATTAGTCAGGACAGTCGGAGCATTTAAGATATTAGCAGTTTTAATAAGACACTGATTTGCTGCGTCCTTTTTTTTTTCAGGCAAACTGCTTGTTTTTCCTTGACCTTTTAAACGGTAAAACTGTGAACGACGTTAACGCAGCTCATAACTTCAGCTCACAAGTCGCAGGTGATTTTTTTTTCAACATGTACACACAGGCTGCAACTAATAAATCATCTGATCATTATTTTAACAGTGTAAAAAATCCATAAAATAGTGCAAAATGCCTGTTTTAACACCTGTGGTTTTGAATTCAAATCAGGCCTGCACATAGACTGTATATAATTATGTGCACGATAAGAGGGAAATGTGCGATAACAGTGTTTAATATTGAAATGATGACATGATGTGTGATGAACAAATACTGAACGGCCTCATGAAGTCTGTTTTTTTTTTTTCAAACAATCTTTTATCGAAACAAACTGCACACGAACACCCAAACAATTAAACAGAACATGAGTTTAAATAAGACACGAGCTCCCTTTTAAAATATGATCTTCAGAAACGAACGAAAATCTGGAAAACTGCGCAGTGTTGACGGTGCACAGGCGATGTCGAAACACAAAAAGTCACTCGATTGAGTCCAACCTAAAGATTTTAAGTCCGCTGTCAGATATAAAAGATAAAAGCATTAAAGACGGCACTAAGTTAACGTCTGATCAGTTTAAATAAGGAGTAAAACATTCGCTGATGAGACAGAAAGCACAAGCCTCAGGCTCGACTAAGTACGTTTAGTGGAAATGCAGCAGAATAAATGACCTTCATGTGGCGCCTGTGCCCTTTTTCGTTAATAGCTCTGAGATTTGGGAACGCAGAAACATGGCCGTTATCCTTGAAGCGTGTGATAGCTTTCCTTTCGGATCAAACGTGGCTCACGTTGTTCCAAAAAGCGCTTTCAAGCTGTTAATGAAGTTCACAAAGATTTGGTGGAATTTAAACAAACCTGCCCTTTTTTTTTTTTTTTTTAATTAATAATTACTATTGATATCGACCTGCAGCTTCTAACCGGAGCTCCAGCCGCTGCCAGATCCAGATGTCGGACAAAATCAGCGGAACGTGTTCTTTTTGACGTCTTTCTGTGCCTGTGATTATGTCCACCCCGTGTATGCGTGCGCCACCGATCCAGGAACAGGCTTTTAAATCGCGCGTGGGCGGCTGTGAGTCGGCTGGAGGCGGTAGAGAAGCAGGTCCCCCCGTCTGCCTCCAGCTGGCGCTCCAAACACGACCGCCCACGCTCCAAACAGAGTCTCCCAAAACGTCCCTGTGGGCAGCATCGTGCCCCTTCTTACATCTCTGTGAAAAATGTTCCTTTAAAGATTATTTTTAGACCATTTCTGCACATCAAACGTTGCATAAATACATAAAAGAGGCCAGAGAGAAGATGTAGCGAAATTAAATAAATAACATTGATGCTTTTTTTTTTCCTTTTTTCCCTTTTTTTTTTTTTTTTTTGCAGGTTGAGGCTCCGAGATCTGAGGCGACTCCGGCGTCTCCTGCTGACTCGACTCAACCCGCAACCAGCCAGTAACGACCTCCCAGCCGCCACGCACCCACGTACACACCCGTACACGCCCGTACACACAATAACATGTATCGAACTGTATTGTTTGTTCAATAAATGTGTACAAAAATACACGGCAAGTCTCTCGCGCTTCCACTCTTTCTTATGTAAATCTGCAAATTGAAGGGGAACGTTCCCTGACCCCGTTGTCGCTCAAGAACGCCGCCGGTCTCTTTTGTGTGAATGTTTGTGGTGGTGGGGGGGGGTAGAACTCTTCATCACAGCCGGGGTGGGACTGCTTTATCGCTCTTCAGCTGATTGTGGGCGCGCAGGAAGCGAAAGACGAGCGAAAATGGAAACGTGTGCGTGTGTGTGTGTGTCAGCGGTTTGCTTAATAACAAAAGCAGAGTGTGTGTTGGCTGAAGGTCAGGCAGCCGCGCAGCTGTTGTGTCCGTCAAGTCAGACAGGTGGCTTTGAATCCTCAGAGTGTGTTCAGAGGCAAGTGTGAGAATGTGTGAGCAAGACCGAGGATTCAGTCCGTGACTCAGTCCATGAGGCACTTT
>JAPQRN010000013.1:3866949-3883890 GCA_037367275.1 Coranthus polyacanthus
CCCCCCCCCCCCCCCCCCCCCCCCCCCCCCCCCCCCCCCCCCCCCCCCCCCCCCCCCCCCCCCCCCCCCCCGGCAAGGCTTCTTCTTCTCCTGCTTTGCTGTGTGAGTCGCCTCTGTCATTTGACGTGTTTCTGCTCATATGGGATTAAAGTCCACTTTACAAGGCGCTCTGCTCCCCCCTGGTGGTCAGAGGTTGAAATTAAACACTGACCTCTGAACGATTCCAGGGACAAGCAGCGCCTTCCTCCACATTTTCCTCTTCCCTCTGCAGGCCAATCATTTCAACTTAAATCTTTTGTTTTCTTCAACCAAAGACTGACGTTTTCATTCCTCTGCTTTTCAAAAAAACCACGAGGGGATTCTCCTTAAAGCCATAGGGAAAGCATTGTATTACTCAAACATACTTCAACATCTGCCAACTTTTATCTCATGTGTAACCCTGGAGTCCGGACGCTCCAGACAATAATTGAGACCAACCCCATTCCATCCTAATGTGCCTGCATGGTCTTTTTATATACCTTGTGCCTTTTTAATTTGTCATATTTATCTATGGATCACTGGTTTTTGTAAAGAACTTGCCTTACTTTTTTCTGTCTTTATATTTTTGTGCCACAGTTTATCGATGTTTATCAAATGGTGTGTCTGTTTTTAGAGTGTGAATGGATTGTACAGAGTTTTATTTGAATGGTGTATCAGTAATAAAAGGTTTTCTATTAAAAACCATACGGGATATTACGGATTCATGCACAAATGCGCACCGGCAATTGTGACGACTTGCTTGTACTGGTACCACGTCCGTCTCAGGCTTACTCTGACGAAGTATTATTTACTGTGACTTGAAGCCAACGCCACATCAGCCGTCTCTGGAAGAAAAGCTCGTCTTCGGCTATCACAAATCTGGGGTAGATCACCATGGTAGTAAACATTAGGGTATGGCTCAGATTTGAGGCGCTTGTGCTTTCCTTGCACTTTGTGTAACTTTATACCGACGGCTTTAGTTACTTTACAGTTTCTCCATCCTCTCCCTCGGAGTGAAAAAGTGTTTTGTAGCCCAAAGAAAGAAGGAATCAACAGAAACTTCAAGATATTTAACAGTCCTTTGTTGTCAAATTAAGACGCTGCTAAATTTCACTACACTGATCATCAAAATAGCATTTCTTTTCCAATCGACAAGTCGGTCACTTGCATCGTTACACATTTCCAACTGTTCGTTACAGCCTTAGTTCCTTGACTTCTGTTCTTCCTGAAGCTAACAGGGCTGCATCTCCGACTCGCTGAAAGCCTCTCTCTACTCCCGCAGAGGGGAATACTGAAGCACACCGGCCCTGCCAGCAACATGAATCTTTCAGGCACATTTCCTCCTGACAGACATGTTGCATCAGAGACAGGTTGGCAGCTCGGTGCATCAGCCCAGCTCTAATTTTTAATTTAATATTTGAGAGAGATTCTATAAATACAGCAAAGAGAGAACAGCGAGTTTTTGTTTTTTTTGAACAGCTGGTTTCTCGTACTTTCAAATACAGAGTTCAGTTCATTAGAATCGGTGTAATTAGATAAGAGATATGAATTTCTGAAGTTTGGCCTTCAGTGTGTAATTTCCTCATTATGTGTGTTCTAACATGTGTGTTCTTCATTTTCTCTGGATTGGGTTGAAATTTGTACTCGGCTTCCAAGAAACCCTGAGGATAATTTGCAACACGTATTTAAATAGCTGTTGCTGAAATCAAATGAATAAAAAAAAAAAAAAAAAATCAGAATTATGCAGCAATCGGAACACCTTTTTATATACAATATGTATATCTGAAATTAATAATTTAAAAGTTTAAAATCAAAATATCTAAAAAACAGTTTTTCAGGTCTAAGCTCTATTTGATGAGATCTGAAGTCAGGTTTTTACTCAGTATCAAATATCCTCGATATGATAGAACTGCATTAATAATACATACACACAACCACATTTTGTAGCAATAATGTGAGAACGAGTGGGAGATTTGATCGTAGCAACAACTATTTAAATGAACACGTTTCAAATTATCCTTAGGGTTTTTTTTTTTAATGTTCAGTATAAATTTCAGCCCAACCTTATGAAAAATAAGTGACTGAGGCTTAGAATATACATACTAATGATGACATTTAACTCCAAGGGTCGAACATTCATAACTAGAACCTATTTGGATGTAGAGCTTTAGGATTTTGCAGAGTCCCGTGAACTAGGGGAGGACCCGGGTGAGTTGGAATAACCCATGTGCGATTCGTTTTAATCCCCGTTAGTGCGGGAGACACATTATTATGTTTAGGGTTGAATGAGTGAATGACGTTATTTAATTTAGTTTAGTTTGAGCGCGAGGTTAACTGTTGTGATGTTGCTCGTGAAAAAGATTAGTGAACTCTTCAGACGTGCATGTTGTCAACTGTATTACGTTTTAACAGGATTGCGGCGTTTTTTGTGAAGAACACACATCTAAAAGATCCTCCGAACACAACTCTGGAAGTCAGTCATTGTATAGTGTAGTAAAAGTACTATTTCATCCATCCATCTCATGTGAACTACGTCGTCACTGCAGCAGCCACTTGGTTCAATAGTATATACATAATTAGCTCGATGGAGATCACCTGTGTGTAGCCGAGGGGTGTTTTTTGTTTTGATCAGTGTAAAGTCACGTCGGATCCCAGTGTAAAGCAGAGTTAAATAACAACCAGCGCATCTCAATTAAACCTATTATGTTTTTATTAAATACAACATTTGTGACGTGTAGAGATTTACAACATGGACATCATTCACTTGGCCCCTTCATCCAGCTTGGGCTCTGGAACAAAAGAAAAGCAAGAGGAGGTGAGAAACATTTGTCAAGACTTCTAAGTAAAGAACTGTGTGCGTAAACTATATTATTAATGAACATATAAACAATACTTTTACTGCAATCTGGACAAACTATGTGACTGCCATTTAACAATTTCAAAACGATTTTAGCAGCACTTTGTGAAACACTGTTCAGCTACAGAAATGTAAAAACTGGTGCAGCGTTTGCCTCATGATGAAGCTTAAATACGTTTGACTACATAGACAGGAAATAGGTCACACAAAAAAAACCAACTTCAGCGCAAGACTAACCAACAAATTTGAAGTTGGGGAACTTGACGAGGTCGCCTCCACCGTATAGCCTCTGCAGTTTGGTCACCTCTTCAGACAGGTTCTTCTGGTACGCAGGTCCAGCATCCACAATGCCGCCGGATGACCTGGAAGAGCCAAAGCATCAAGAGATTAACGTGCTGGAGAAGGTTCCAACAGACAAGGCAGAAAAGTCCATTTGGAGATCCTACTGCGCAGAGCTAAAACAGCTGATTAAAATAAATAAAGCAAAGATACAAACACAAAACAATCATGCAGATTAATAAATATTTAAGTTACTTTCTGCCCTAATTTTACACTGTTGTCACAGGGTTCAGAAACTTTCTTGTTGAGCTCTGTGTTTCGACTACGACCTGAAATCTGAACCACAGATCTAACAATGCGAAGTCACGTGTATTTTTAACTAAAGCAGCTGTGTGTTATCAACGGACTTGCTCTTGACGTTGTAGTCCCGGATCTTGTCCAGGAACAGCTTCTGGACGGGGTCGAGGTCTCTCGCCTTGTTGAAGAGCACCGCGGAGATGCCGATGTTCCTGCGCAGGGTTAGGCTCACCGCGGAGCGCAGCACGGAGGACAGCCGGAACAACCGATGAAGGGCCATTCTGCTGGACAAACATGAACCCGTTTGACTCCCACCAGCTCCGAATGTCACATATTTACACGTAGCTGTCTGCTAACTGCCCGGTTGGTTAAATCACATTAGCTACGCTCGGAGTTAGCCTATCTAACTTAGCATCTCTGCGTCACCTCTACGCAGGCGAGCTAAATATTACTCTTACAGCTACACAATAACACCAAACGAATATGCATTATTTCGACAGACATCAAACAAAGTGAGTTCAACGGGAACGACCCGATTTTTGTTTGTTGCGTTTGAGTAACACAACGCAGGCTAAAGCTAACGAAGTACACTAGCTTTAGCCTCCAAACATTCTCTTTCCGTCGTTCATTTTTTCTGCAATTTCCAACCACAAAGTTCAACTTGTTGCCGACACACGCGTGCATTTGTAAGGGTGAATATCAACGACCACGTAAACGCAACTGTTACGCTACCTTTCTCTCAAAACTCCGCACTCACCTTGGTTTGACACTAACAGCTCAGAATCCAAATGTGGAGGACCGCGGTGCATTGTGGGACAGTGGCGGAAGGACGCGCTTGCGGACGTCACGACGTCACCGTTCCCCGTCGCGCAGCCGGCGTTTTGTTTATGCGTGAAACCTTTTTTTTTTTTTTTTTTATGCCAAGTTACAGCAATGAATAATCCCATCTAATAATTAGAACTCCCACTTGTCAAATAAGAAATTACCACAGCAAATAATGAATCTAATTAAAAGCCAACCATCAGACAGAGGTGGAAGATATTATTAGTATTTAAGGAATAAACGCAGCCAATTTAATCTGCTCTTATTTTCCGTCTGTTTGTCTTTTCACACACCCCCCCCCCTGAAAAACAAGCCTCCATTAATCCCTGACCTTGCAGAGAGTCAAACGTGTGTCACGCAAACGGCAATGGCTGAGTAAACGCATCTGTCGAAGCTTGGAATGTTATACCTGAAGAAGTGAAAGTACCCAGATCCCAAAAGTAGAAATATACCACAGTGTAAATACTCCACCACGAGCCCTTAGTCTGAGACGTCACTGGAGTAAAAGTACAGAAGTGTTATCTTCAAAATGCACTTTAAAGTATCACTGTGCAGAATGGCACCTTTCAGTAGTAGTAGTTTAGTAGTGCAGTACCACATCATATCGTAGGTTTTTTTTTTAATGTAAAAAGTAACGCTGCAATTGTCAAATAAATGTGTAATAATATTTGCCTGCGTGTTACATTCCACCTCTGCCGTCAAATGATAAACATCTGTCTACTGATCGAAAGCCAACCGTCACATAATAAAATCAGCTCCAGTCTTTTTTCAATTTGTCCATTTGTGTTTGATGGTTGGCTTTTCATCGTTGGTTACAGATATTTGTCATTGATGTTTGGATTTTCTATTTATTCACCATGGATATTGAATTAACTTAACGATGAACACGTTTATTGTTTGTTGCAGTAATGATGCCTTTTTAACGATTAGGTGTGATTCATTACTGTAATCTGACACTAAGTTAAATTGACTTTGATCAACAGATGCCTTCTAGTTTCCCCCCTTACAGTGTTTCACAAAGCAGTGTGTTATGAATAGTGCCTCATCTATTACCTACAGTGTCAGTTTGGTTTCAGTTGAATGTGGATTAAAAAAAAAAAAACGCTCAGTGACCTGGGTCGGTTCGTGTCAGGGAGCTTCTGCCCTGCCAAGCTGTCCTTGAGGAACACCTGGAATATCTGGCATCTCCGAGGCTGCCGGTCTCTAGTCTGAGGCTGTACTATCTCCACAAGACAAGGATATCAGCTTAGTGCAGACATTAACTCTGAATATATGAATGCACGAGGTCACAGAGCGCTGAATAATGAATTAGAACCGCGCTGACTTATGTATTTGCGTAGTAAAAGCCATATCTTGTACTCTGCGAGCCACGGCAGCGTAATGTCGTGGCAGATGTCCTCTCCGTATTATGGTTATTAATGGGTTTATCATTAAAACACACAGACCATCTCTATCACCTGAAACACACGGAGACGACGCAGCATCTGTATGTACATTCAAAACTTTATTATGGAATACAGTGTAGAAAGCGTTTTCCCAGTCAATGCAAATGGCCTGCACAATATTACACAGTGGAAAACAAAACTGATATATTACCCACAGAAAAAAAGATAGAAAGAAAATCCGGCTTCCTCTTCTACTCTACTGCCCTCTGTTGGGCTTCTAATGAGCACCCTCTGAAAACCAAGGACCCACCCGACTGCAGCCTCCATATGTACATTTCACCCAGCATTTCCTCTAGATCATAGCAGAGTCAGAGGTCACACTGTATTTCTTTCACTGTCATGTTGAGATGCTGAGAAGTATTCTGACTTTTCCCAGGGGCTGACTATATGAGGATGAAGGTTGAAGAGGGGAGCGGGAGGGAGGTATTCTTCCCCGACGATTCGATCCCTGCTTTCACATCTCCGCCCGCGACTCACTCTCAGCTCTCTCGGTAGTGAATGCCTATATCATCTATATATACAGACTACAGTGCTCTGCCTCTGAGGAGTCAAGTGTGCATTGATGGCAGAGAGGTGAGTAGCATGCCTGAAGGAAAAAGGAGGCGAAGGAGGGAGGGGGAGGTGCGGAGGGAAGTGAAAATCCATTATATATACAGACTGCCTGCCTGGCTGGCTATCCATCCGGAACTGCAAGTCATTTCCTCTCTGCCTCGCCCTCCTTCCTCCTCTCAGCACTCCACCTGTTCTGTCTGCTGAAAGCGAAATGATTACAAAAACCGAAAAGGGCTTACAACTGGACAAAACACCAGACTGAAAATGACAAAACACATACACGCAGAATTACTCTTAACCCATCCCCCACCCCCACGCCCCCGATTCCTCACGTCTTCTCGCTTCCCTCCCGGGCTCACGAAACCTCTTAACGCGCCCGTCTCGAAAAACCACAGAAAATATGAATCGGACAGAAAAGCAAACAAAAAATTAAATAGGGTGACTTCTGCAAAGGATTTTTGAACACAATATATATTTTTTTTTAGTGAATAATATACAGACAGAGATGAAACCCCTGCCTCCTCCTGTAGTTTCAGGAGCAAAGCATGGTTTTAAAAAAAAAAAAGAAAAGAAAAAAGAAATGACAAACACGTAAATCTCAAAATCACAGATTTCTCTTTTAAATGTGTATTTTACATGATATCAAAGCAGAGCCCGTTCATCTAGATTCATATATATTTTTCATCAGTTTGAAGTCACGTGATCACGAGAAGATACTAAATGTACAATCTTGCTAAAATGACAATCTATACGTGAGAAAGGATCTCAAGAGCAGCGTTACGATCTTGTTTTTTGTTTTTACCAAATCCTGTTGTCATTGTTGTCATGCACTACATAGGAACAGCTAAGACTTCAGCATTACTTCAGTACATTACACGCAATTTAAAAAAAGGACTTTACATCGGTTGACTTTGTTGGGTTTTTTTTTTTTTTTTTTCTTTTTTTTTTTTCTTCTCTGTTTTCATTCTTTTTTGAAAAAACAAAACTGGAAACGATAAGAGAAACCTCTAAAATAAAAACAGCTCATTCGGAATACATAATTACTACCGTCACCGTCGACATATTTCATTATCACCGAGCATCTCCAGATATCCTTAAGAGCCTTGTGTGACTTAACACAGCCCAGCTGTCGTAAGAATGCGCAAAGAAAAGAGGATGGAGGGAGGGATGGTGGAGGAGGGGGAGGAAGGGGAGGCTCACTAATACTCCAGTGTAGACTGTAGAGTGAGTGCAGTAGTGGTGCATTAGGTGGGGAAACACTGGGCCTCAGTTTGAAAAATCATGTTGCCTGTATTTCATTACGTGATTGATAAAAACAATACGATGAAGACAAATGGATATCGCTATGTCAACACACTGAACCGATTGATTGAACCCTTCATTTTTAACAAAGCTTTTAAAGAACCTGCATGCAACCAGTTTTTGTAAATGAGGCCCAGGCCTGTGTGCGCCTAAAATCCTACTGATCAGCGGTCAGATTTGCCAACACAAGTCCACACCTAAAACCATCTCAAGCAAAGAAAATAAAACTATACACTGGCCCTGAATCAGTGTGGAGAGAATGCGCTTTTTTTTTCTCTTCTTCTTCTTTTTTTTTTTTTTCTCCGTATGGGTGGGTTTGTTTCGATGCACTGGGCGGGGCCTTTTCTATACATCAGCAGGCCCAGACGGAGCGACCTATAAAAAAACCTTCTTTCCTTAATTAAAAGGCGTCTTGCTCCAATAAAGTGAACAAACTTGGTGCAAACTGGCTCGGCCACAGTGTCCGCCCAGGCAGAAATGAAAGAAACCCTGGCTACAGTCGCTCCGTACGCTCGTAACTGACTATTTCAGCCACTCGAGGATCTAAGCCACACTGCCTTTTTGGAGACGTGGGACTATTTGGGGAAGAATGGGGAAGGGAAGGTGCTTGATGAGAGGAGGAGATGTTTGTGAAGGTTTATGTACGTGTATGCTGTGTGTTGGTGTGTGCTTAATATGTGCGTGACATTCTCCTCAGTTCTGCATCTGCTCAAAGAACTTGTAGGTCGGGTTCTCGTAACCGTTCTGCTGCATCTTAGACAGGTGGCGCTCCTCGGGGGTGACGGCAGCATCCACCTGGAGGAGAGCCAAAGGCAGACAGAGGGGGAGGAGTCACACGGTGTGGACAAATATACAGTATAGGCAATGTACATATCTTTAACGTGGAAAAAAAAAACCCAGTCCTATTTAATGCTTCCTGTGATTAAATTTAAGTGTAATTGGCTTTCATTAAAAAAAGAAAAAAAAAGAAAAGAGGAATCAAGGCATCCACAACTAGCCTACTTTAATTAAACAGCTAATGAAAGTTCTAAAACAATAAATGAGGATAATTAGAAAAGCAGGAAATTAATGGATTAGGGACATACATTCAATTACAAAGGCAGATAGAAAAAAAACCCCACCCTGCTCTATATTTTAAGATATTTTCAGATATTAACAGTCCATATGCACACATTTGCATTCACATCCTCTCTGGCTCGTGAAAACAGCTTTCCCTGTCGCGTGCATCACCCACACACGCCAGATTGACTCCCATATACTAGAACAGCTTGTACGCGGCGCGACCACACACACAGGTCAGCCGTTTCTCACCTCGATGACTCCGTGGTGGATCGAGGTGTACTGCTTCTTCCTCAGCATCACCAAGGTGATGACGATCACGGTCGCTATGACAACGCCGCCAACCATCAGGCCGATGATAGCGCCCTTGTTAGAGCCCACATCCTCGGCAAAGAAGACCTACGGGAGGCGAAGGGCAGACAGTCAGTCGGGGTTAAGACTGTTATGCTACCACAGTGAATGTATTTTATTTCACTACAGTTTAAACGGCCTCTGTTACAAAGTAAAAAAAAAAAAAAAAAAACAAGTCTCCGGGAAATGATGTGATTTCCTGTGTCGAGACAGGAAGGAAGTTGCTTATTCCATGCCACATAAAAAAACAATGGACACACAAGACCTAAACGCAGATCCAAATGAGTCTGAATCCCAGAGTCATGAACGTCTAACATAATGAAAATCCTCGGCCGCAATTAAGGGACCGATCCAACTTTGAGTCCGAGAAAGGCAACAGCTTCATTGCGCAGTTTAAGCTTTGTTTGCTCAAGAACGTGGAGACGAGGCACTTAAAAACTCTGCATCCAGCCTGCACAAGCTAATTTTAAAAGCGTCTGCGCTAATAAGCGGTAGTGTGTTGGTCTGGCAAACATTAGCTCTCAAGGTTTGCGTATTCGAGGCTACGTCCAGACCAGACACATTACCATTTTGGCTCTGGTTGATGCTGTAGTTATAGACCTGATGGAGGTGGTGCTAGGTAGGACTATAAATTAACTTAACTTTTACTTCAAGCTGCAGTACTTGGTAGTTTTCCATGATTACGTTTCAGCGTATTGTAATTCAAGTGGTCTGAGAGGAAACAAGAATTCTATTATGTGGATGTTTTCAGGCAGGTAGAGGTTTAAATATGTGATTGACAGCTGTGATTACAGATTCAGTCAGACGCGACTCTATGGCTTGATATGGAATCTTGGAAAAGCGCCTCCTCTTTTCCACAGCGTCAGGTTCATCTATATTTCTATTTAGTCTTTTGATTTGGACCGAGAGGAGAGAGCTGCAAATGGAAGGCGTGTATCTCCCCCGTTATTTCAGCTCCTGCAGTTTTTAAGTATATTTTCACCACAGTAACAGCGCTTTATTCTTTATGCCTCTGGTAAATGCTGCCGAATGCTTGTGAGTGTCAGATGATTTACAGAAACGAGGCCACGACATAAAGTAGTACTCATACCGCATGAGGTCTGACAGAGCTATGATTAAAAACGTTTCAAAACAAATGAAGGCTTCAGTTCTGTGAAGGGTTATGTTGTCTGTAGAAGTAATTTTCAAGGCAGTAAGCAAATGGTGTCGTCTGAAGGGGAAAAAAAAAAAAAACTCCTAATACCCTACTTAGTGCTGACTGTGTGCAAACAGCAGCAGGAAAATGGGAGGGAAACCTAGTCAAGTGGCACAAAGTTCAAACCGATCTTTCAAACAGCAGATAATCTAAAAGAAAGGCATCTTGACATCTGCTTGTGTCTAACACTACAGTACTTAATTTCAGGCTGCTGCAGTCTTCTCCAGAATAATCCTGCAGAAAGCTGCTGATCGAGGGCTGCCGTGAATATTAAACTAAATAGTTAAGGGAAAAAGCGCGATGCGGTGACTGCTCATTGTGAACGAGGAGAAATGTGATATGTAATAAAATGTAGGGATTAAGGGATTAAAGCCTTTAGGTGAGAGGAATAAGGTACGTGGATTTGGATTTGACTGAGGATGGATTGAGGTTTTTTTTTGTGCTGGTATTACAATATCGAATGAGATTAAAGAATGAGTGCACAAGTGGGCTGAAGCCGTCTAATGTTCGGTACGTTATCCTGAGGCTGACCGGTGACTAACACTAACCAGGTACAAACAGGGTGAGAGACAAACTGAACTCTGATCTGTTGGACAGTGGATTTTAGAGAAAAGCAGACAGGCGTGACGCACACATTATCACGGTTGTCACCATAGACACCTGTCTCCATGGTGACAACCTTGGGAGTTGAACAGGACAAAGTGGAGACTTGATCTGAATGTGACTGTAGTTGTGGGCAAGACGTAGCAGATGGCTTGTATGTGTCTGTGTTTTACGTTTGAGTCTCAATAGATGCACTGTACGCATGTATAACGTCCCTTCCTGTGCATTTGTGTGCGTGTGTGTGCGTTTACCAGTTTCTGATGGTGAACTTCATACTCGGTGCTCTGTCTGTCCTCTGTCTCCATGCGGAGCTCAGGAATAGCTTCCATCTTCATTCCAGTCACTGGCAAAGGAAGGAAAAGTACTATCTATTATAGATGGTTGACACTCACCCGCGTACTCTTTCCGTCTCTCTCACGCGCGCGCACACACACACACACACTTTCTTAAATCAAACTCACTCACTCAAGCAGGACGAGTGTTTGCTATAACGGCGCTGTGAACTGAAAAGAGCACACACCGCGCAGCATATATAGCATGTACAGTTTGCACCGACCCTACAGCTGCATCGCAAATCTAACAACCACAGCTGGGACCTTAACGGGGGGTCAAGTGGAGTTGAGTTAATGCACAACAGAAGGAGAGATAGATGGAAGGAATACTGTCCAGAGTTTGGTTCTAGTCTCCACTTGAAACGGTCTTGTGATTTACTCTGTGCGGAGTCAGCTGACTTAACCTGAACATGTGGCTTTATGTTAATATGTTAACATATATCTACAACCATGACTAAGCAACACCAATGTACAAATGCAATATACGTACGTGCATTGAATTTCCGTACATGACATACGTACATATGAGGTGAAAACATACAGACACATGTAAAAATGATACATGAAACCTGTTAGAATTGGAATAACGTGTGTCCATATGTCTAGTTTGAGTTTATGTATGTATGTATAATACATTTCATCATCTAAAAATGAATTGTATAGATATTTTTAATATGTACATATACAAATTGTATCAATACAAACTTATATCTTCATATATCCACAGGATGTATGTATGTGATAATATATTGCGTTATAGGTAACATACATGGCAACTTCACTCTTGATTTAGGGGCATATATATAGTATGTCATATTACATTTCCGTATTCATTATGTAAATATATTACAGTACTGGATGTCTGTCTACCAGTATGATGATTTACTGGCTAACACGCTCTGAAAAGGAACTAAATATATTAAACTCCATCAAGTCTATGGAGCTAGTAATACTTTTACAGTTTAATTAGATGGTTTTTATTGCACAGCAACTCATAATACAAAGTGACCTCTTTTATGACCAGCAGAGGGTGCATTCCCTCATCAATTACTGACCAAAAAACGGATGTGACAAAGCCTGCTACATGATATCTGCGCGGCTCAAACTTAGAAACATTATTTTCAACAACAGCACCCACCTGGCCGTGTGGGGATGCCTCTGTCAAGGTTGGGGCGAGAGTCCACTGGTTCAACTAGATAGAAATAAAAGATTAAAATCATGTTGTAACGCCAAAATAGTACCGGAGTCTAAGAGAAATCCATGTTTTTCATTCAGTACAGTCCAAAAACACACTGTATATTGCTTAGTTACATTCTTTGGTCCGATTTTGATGCATTCTGAGACAAATAAAAATGCCTGCTAGTGTCAGGTCTTACCTTGGTTGTCAGTGTTGGGCTGGTTGAAGCTCTCAGGGTGGATGAAGCCGACTCCCGCCAGGCCCAGAGTGTCCTCCTGGGGCAGCAGGTCGGTCTGACCGTCTCCGAGCTCCTGGTCAGGCATCAGGGCGTCGTTGCCGTAGCTCACCCTCACGTCGGTCTGCAGGTTGGCCAGCTGCTGGGCCATCTCCGCCTGCTCCCTCTGCAGGAGCTCTGGGTGGACACAAAGAGGAAGGAGAGAGGTCACGAACGATGACAACAAGGGAGAAGGGACAACTAAATGGGTGATTTCTACTATGTGTGTTTTCCCCATGAGAGTGAACAGAAATCTTCCCAGAAACTGATTTGTTGGTGGGCTTTTTTATTTTTTTTTTCAACAGACCAGGTGCTGAGCAATAACTGAATGGTGCTTTTTCTTCTGTGTATGTTTGTTCCTGTGTGTGTGTGTGTGTGTGTGTGTGTGTGTGTGTTTGGCCGGCCAGTACAGACTGTCACAGTCTCAGCGACAGAAACACAGATGGCTGAGTGACGCACACAACTCCAATAAACCCAAAAACCCACAGAAACCTTACAAATGCTGCAGAGGGAGGGGTGGAAGGGTGGAGGGATTTATCTTCCCAGCAAACAGTTTCATTTGACTCTGAACACAAGAATTAGGCCAAATGGCTCCAATGCCCTTATCAAAAAAATTGCATTTTTGAGAGCTGGAATTTGGAGCATTCAATCCCTGTATTACTTGTATCACAATAGAACAGTGTATCAGTGTATCTCTATCATGCCAAGGTCAGCAGTCACCATGGGAACCTGGGAGACATTGTGCGTTTTAACCTTCTACGATCCGGGCTTATGAACAGCAAAAAAAAAAAACAGCAGTGGAAAAACAATTTTGTTGCTGGAAACGACTTTTTTTTTTTCAAAAAACAAGAAAACTAAAGGTAAAATCAGCTTCCATTGTAAATAAAATAGAATGGTTTTGCACAAAATGGGACATTTTTTAAATGCGGTGGTTTTGTGTCGCGCGTTCTTTCATCCGACCCTTTTTAGCTTCTATGAATAAAAGGCTTTCCACACAATACCTCAAAAATGAACACGAAAACTAAATAAAAACTCAACTAAAACTAGCGAAGATCTCAAAATGAAAATAAAACGGAACCTAAATTAAAAACCAATGAACTATGATAATACACAACAGCCTTCTAACTATGTAATTTAGGGCCTTATGTATATAATAGTAAACATCAAAAGCATTATAGAATGTAGTTTCACTCAGAATTCAAAATATTGTCATTTAAGTTTTAGTAAAGTCAGTCAAAACGCCACACCTACACAGTGTTGAGAAACGGCAGAATGATTTGTTTAGGGACTAGGTTTTGTAATGGTTATGAATGTTTATTGTCACTCAGACTTTTGCGGTTACTTAATGAGACACATATTTTTGTACTATTTCAAACCGAATCTCCAGAGGCTTTAACTTGTGGTGCTTCAAACCGAAACGAAACCGCTCTGCAAACTCACCAACTTGGTCCTGGATGTCGTCGGCTACGCCCGGTACCTTGTACAGAAGTCCCAGAGACTGGTTCATGCGCTCCTCGATGACGCGCAGGTGGGTCAGCACCTAAACGGAGGAGAACACAAAAGAAAAGGCGATGCATACTTAGTCAGACGGGAATATGAGCCTTCCTTCCGGGTTCTTCTTCGGTTCTGGCCGGTGAAGTACCTGAGGTCTGATCTGCGCGGCCTTCTTCGGATCCACCATCCGGACGTGCTCAAAGTGTTTGAGGGTGTGCTGCCTGTCCTTCTGCTCGGCACGTACGTACTTCTTCAACAGGCTGAAGACATGGCGGGGCTGCGGCAGACAGAAAGAGAACGAGACAGATGGTTAAGAGCAGACGAAGGACAGCGTCACGTGTTTGGATGCCGTCTGGATGCAGACAGTTTGCAGCAGCGTATCGGGAGATTTGCTTAATTAATACACGTGGTTATTCCGCTGATCTAATTTCAGACACTTGTCAAAACGATAGCAACTCCTCTGAGCGTGTGTTTATTAGCAAAGTACAGATATAGCAGTTGGGGGAAAAAAAGTCATTTTGTACACTGTGCACTGTGATTCATTTATCTGATTCATCTGTGCTTGTATTACTGTAAGAGTATTTACACAGTGATAAAACAAAGAGACAAAAGATTAACGAAAGAAAAAAGATTCATCTTTTTGCTGCAGGTCAGACAAGAGGACTCATGAATATAACGATAAGGAGCAAACACACCAAAAGTGAAGACGCAGAATCCTAAAAGAACAGAAGCTGAAAATGGCAGGACAAAAGCAGGAATAAAATCAAGTGGCTTTGATCGCTGTTGTTTCTTTAAAAGCCGTCAGTCATCTGCGTCTGCTCCAGGACTGGAGGTCTGTGTCCGTGTGTGCGTGGCCTACCCTGGGCGGGTCCTGCTGCAGGGCGGTCAGGTAGCTCTCCAGAGCCAGGCGGCGCCGGTCGTTGAGCAGAGCCTCCACTCGGGCCATGTGGGTCTCCACCAGCTGCTGGCGCTCGCTGGCCGCCTCCTGCTCCAGAGCCTCCACCTTCTCCTGGAAACGCTGTGAGAAGGAACACACGCATCGCATTTAACATGTTATTACAGTCAATGAAGAATAACGAAATAACGAAATGAAGGTGAAACGGGAAGAAAAATAGAAAAAGGAGGCAGATAACTCACTGAAACTGTACCGTGTTTACAAAACTAACTACAAGTAATTAAAATTATACAGTTTTATAGAATTCTATCCATTTATTTCATACATGAGCCTCATAGAACACACTGAAGGACATCTTTTATAGCAGTCTTTTGTGGAGGGTGGTTCATTTCAACAGTGAATACATTTTTTTAAACTAAAAGGTTTTATTTTGGGTGAATATTGATACATTATTAGGACAAGCACAGATAGCGGGCATTTGCAAATATTTCAAAAGTTATCGCGAAGAAGAAAAGTGTGACAAATAGCCGAATGTTCCTCATAACTCTGATTTTCTTTTCAAGGGTGTTTGTGGTTATACGTGCTAATGCATTTAAGTGTTCGGAATTATTACGGTACTTAACTGAAGAACGCTTTAATATCCCAAAATCAGAAGTGTATTTCCACTTTTTATTTGCAAACAAAAAAAGCCTAAAGCTAACACTGACACTAATGAAACTGAACTAAAACTAGGCATTTTCTAAAATTAAAAGTGAAACTAAACGAGTAAAAACCGCTTTGAAAAGATAAGGAAAAATGCATGACCTAGGAGAGATGGTAGAACACCTACGTAAAGCCTACACTGCGGACCGAACCTGCCATGTTTTCCGCGTCTCACCTGGATGACAGCCTTCTTGTCGGCTCGTGGCAGGTTCTTGGCTTCCCTCTCGGCCTCCTCCCACTCTCTCATCACCTGAGGAGAAGGTAGAAGGAAAACATGAATTAGACTTGTCTATCTGCTTCATCTTTCCACGTGCGATTTTACACTTGAGCAAAACATCTCCTCGCTCTTTGTGGCGTGGAGCTGATCTTTTCCGCGGCTGTCTGAGAGGAGGAAAATCTGACATTTTACGCGGCTATGAAAAGACACAGAACGTAAATATCAGATCGTTCGCAGCTGTGAAATGATTCTTTCAGACGAACACTGCTGATTTGAGAGATTTCCTTTTTTTCCGCTGCGTCAAAGTTCAGCGAGATAAAGACAGCAGAAGGAGTCCACAGTCAACAGTTTCAGTTCTGTTTGGTCGATTGTGTTTTTCCCGTCTGTTCTGTCCTCTGTGACTCACCGTGCGGATCCTTTTTAAACGAACCCGGGACTTTTACCAAAGACGTGACCTCACATTTATCTGTAAGGGTGAAGTCAACTGTGCGGAATCAGAAGACGCTGAGCCTGGAGCTACCCACGCAAACAGAGAGCAGAGCAAAAACTCTGGCACCAAAAAAAAAAAAAAAGAAAAGAAGAAGTCTGTTAGTGCTTTGAAAACTGTGACGTTACTACGGACCATCTGGCTCTCTGCCGGAGAGCGAGCCGCTTGATTAAAGAATACAATTAAAGTGGAATTGGCTCTGTCGGCTCACCCGGGAGGGATTAACAAACGCACCTATTCGTCTTATTTGCCACAGCTTTTCCCCTTCCTTTTTCGACTCATAGAAATATCCTTTTCTCCTTGTAAATAAGCTTGAAGTCCAATAAATAAAAGGTTCAGCGTGTGAGACTCTGAAGTATTTAGGAGGGTCTAATTGCAGAAATTGAATATAATATTCAGAATTATGTTTTCATTAGCGTATAATCATGTGTTTTTCGTTACCTTGGAATGAGACGTTTATATCTACAGAGGGCGGCCGCCATGTTTCTACAGTATCTCAGAACAGACTGATTTCATTATCATCACCTGCTGTGTTTCTGTGTGGACGAGACGTAATTATCTCCTGAACCAAAAAAAAAAAAAA
>JAPQRN010000013.1:3910054-3920634 GCA_037367275.1 Coranthus polyacanthus
GGTGTTCAGTCGGTTACAATCTGCAACTTCATCGCTAGCTGTCACCACATATCACACACTCAACCTTTACGTTTAGTCCACATTTTACCATATGGGCACTGCACTTTTCTAATTTTCGATTTCAATAAGATTTCGATTGATGGTTCAAATGACACGCCACGAATCCGCAAATTAAAACCTGAATGACGGTGTCTTGGCGCACTAACTCATCATTTAGTGCAAAGGTGAGTGACTCATACATTTACAGTCTGCTGGGTATATTGAATGCACCACAGCCTTGAGTGTGCAGCACTCAACTGCCTTGAAAAGCACCTTGTAGCATCGCGCTTTCAGACGGAAGCGTCGTGCGTGTGATTACTGTATGTGAGTGTGTGTCTGTGCAGTGGATGTGCTCCACGCTGCTGCTGAGTAATTGCGCAGGTCAGGGCAACTTGTTTCCCGGCCTATTATTCAGATTCAGTACCAACAGCTGCTTACTCAGCACCAGAGAAATGAAGAGTGTGTCTTCGTGGCGCACTGCTGATATTTACAGATGGAAATAACGCTCCAATGGTGATGAATGGTGCTGCCTGGTGGGAGACTTGCTCGCTAATATAAAAAGTGGGAGCAAGATTGTAACGTTCTTTAAAGTCTACAGTGCACCAGGCAATAAAGCTGGGGCTGTTTGACCTATTAGAGCTAATTATGAAATAATCACCAAGAGGAGGAGAGGGGGGGGGGGATGTTAATGGATTGAGTTGCAGCTACATTTTTTTTTATTCAAATGTCTCGTACACAACATTTAGATTTTCAGGCAACAAAGACAGCATGCCGGGTAGCACTGTTTAAAGCTGCCACACTTTGAACAGCCTTTACATCTCATTACTCCGCCTGGCATCAGTTTGTCTGTTAGAAAGACCAATGGGGGACTGACAATCGGCGAATCCCCTCTTGATCTGACGCCTGCTTCCCACACCGGCTGGAAATAGTTTCTCAAAACTAACAGCTATTTTGTCCTGAAACATTCAGGTTCAACATTCTGCACTCTGGAGCTTTGTGGAAAACTCCATCCTCATCCCTACCTCTGTAAATAACCACATTCTCTTTGGTCAATAAACGGGAAGCCCAGATTCTCTGAGATTAGACACCTGTCGGATCTTATCAAACCTTCTGGCATTTCTCCACAGTGTCTCATGCACTGGCCAGGCTGCAGTGCACAAAGCAGCCTTTTGAGCTAAACACTGGCCTGAAATCAGCACTACCAGATTCCTACCATGCTTTGAAAGGGGGGTAATCTTTCAGATGAGGCAAAGAATAGATGCAGGTGAAACAATGTTCATTAATTTGAATAAAAGGTAAAAAAGTCTTTGTTGTCATGGCTTTCATGTAGGGGGGGAAAGAGCGATGGACGGGCAGCTCCAGCAGACAGCGAGGCCACCAGTGTCCTCCCCATTTCCAGAGACCATGACAACAGAAACAACAGTATCCAAAGGTCAGGAATTCTTTTCTACAGGACAGAGACAGAGGGGGATGCAGGGGGGACATTAATTGGGAGCGCTGCAGTGTCATTGTTGTTGTCGACACAACCAAGATGGAGAATGTGCTCTGTTTGGACAAGGAATTTTCACATTTTGACCAAATACATCTTTCTCCGTTCAGTCTCACCATAAGGAGCCCATATCATAAGAGGAACCACGGGGACAGACAGTGCATTAGAATGAGATAAATCATCATACTCACTTGTGTACTAACTGGGAGGAACAAGGAGAAATACTTAACACCATGAACTTTACTGTGCATTTTTTCGTAATTAATCATCTCTGTGGGACTTATTTCCAAAGATAACTGTCAAAATAAATCATGTGCCATTGCAGAAATATTTCTGGTACGCCATGAGGGAGTTTGAGAGCAGAAAATATTCTCATTAACAGAAAACACGTGGTTTTGGCGCTGGGCATTCACTAGACAAAACCTTGATTGGGAAATGTACTGGGTGTAGTCTCAATTGACCTGAATAAAGTCGTCAGATATAAATTGTAAAAACCCTCACACCCCTTTTGCTCTCAGCTTTCTCCCTACAAGCGTACAGAAAGCCCTGGGTTCTCTTTGTAGGCCGTCAAAAGGCACTGTGGAAAATGTAAATGACTGAGCTGGAGTAAAAATACAGGCAGGGCAAAAGTGGTACAATAAAAAAGTAAAATAAGAAAATGGAAAGCAAGAGGAGATACATTAGTGTCGGGTGGATTTCTCCTTCAAAGAATTGAAACTGCAGCGTGAGCAGCAGGGAAGGTGCCAGAGAGAAACACTGGCACTGCCAACAGGCATAATGGCATTAAGGCTCACTAATAAGGGGAGAGGGCTGGTCCGCCCCAGGCTGAAAGACTGCAGTATGCACACAAACAGACTGCCTGCACCCATCCAAGAGCCATTTCCCAAGGATTTACAAATACACAAAGACTGGCATCCAGCTCCCATGCTCCACTCCGCGGCCCCTGTGTACAGGGCGGGCCCCGTCAGGAAAAGCAGCTTCCCGAGAGCTTTCAGAAGCGAAGTGTGTTTGTCCGACCGGGGCAGTCATGCAGCCTATAAACAAGCTCAAACAAGATCAAGAACTCGCGACATCTCATTTTCAAATCGGGTTTTAAATAAATCAGCCACTTCTGCTGTAATTCGCCGCTTCGCTTTGATGTCTAGAATGTAAATACAGGACTCAAAGGGTAAAGGGCGTCTCAAGAAAACATAAGCAATGGATTTACGAACAAAGCCAACGCTCTGCTTGATGAGCAACTCAAACTATTCGCTCCAAGTACCGTGATTACAGACTACGTGGAGGAAACAACAGAGATCAGCCGGCACATTTCACCTGATCCCTCTGAAAGAAAAAAAAACGCAAACTTGTAAGCTGACCAGAAGTGACCCGCACAGTAAAAAAAAAGAAGAAGATGCCTGAGTATAATACCCATTGTTTATTTGCTACTGATCTATTACAAGTACCACCTTTATCTGTGTATGCAAGCTGTAATTTGTTACAACCAGCGATCCCACAAATGGCAATAAACAGCAGCTGCTCCTTAGCCTCAACCGCAATTGTTGGTCTTATCTGACACAGTGTGGTTACTGGAGGTTACAGGAATGTGTCATTTCTCTCACAACAGGCCCACGCTGTAAATAATGTGGACCTAGACAAAAAAAAAATATATATATATCAGTTTCACCCCCCCTCCCCGATGACATATCGCGACATTACTCAGAAGAAGAGGTGAAAATGTAAAATGTACCCAATTTTCTGGGGGGAATTTAAAGAGGAACCGTGCATTACTGTGTCATAATAGTATCATAAAAAAAAAAAAGAAAAGAAAAAGGACACTGTTGACAATGATGACACGACCTTTTTTTTTCTTCTTCTTCTTCTTTTTTTTTTTTTAACCACACGTATGAGCACAATGGCGACTCAAACCGACGGAAAACACCCCGGTTTGTCACACATTAGCAGCAGACCGGCGTGGTGTCAGGTGAAAACGGCGCGTCTTTCGCAGTGTGCGTTCACAAAGCGACGTTCTTGGCGAAGACGCTTTAAAAATGGATGAGCGGTGATTACGTGAACCCGGGACCGCGTTTCGGCCCCAAAACCTTTCAACTTCCCACGCGGCTGTAGTTCCCCCAAACTGTACAATAGATTAGAAAGAAGGGAGAAAGGAGCCTCCAACGCGACAATGCTAGTCGTAGCTCCTGTTGGCTTCCCAGTTTCCCCGACCCCTCGATAAATGCTGCAGTGCACCGCCGCCATCTTACTTCTCCATTCTCTACCATCTGACTGAAATATGAGGGGAGAGCGTCAACAATATTTATTTTCCCCGCGAGCTGACATCTTTACGTGTTGTTTTTCTTTGTTGTTGTTGTTGTTGTTGTTGTTGTTGCGGCGTTTAAACCAGTATCTGGCGTCGGTTCTTCATTACGAGTGAACAAGATGTCCCGTTGTCTTAATTTTTCATTCTCAAACACGCCCACTCCCTTAAAAATTAGCCCTCGGGATATGGAAAACGAGACAATACGCTTTTCATTTATCACTCTAATTACTTTAACGGGACGTAATTAGTCCGTAAATAAGCCTTTCGTGAAAACGGTTACGGGGACATTTGGTGATATAGAGAGAAAAATCATGTGTTGACAAACCCAACTAGTTTGTAACGTTGTACCTAATTAATTACGAAGATCCAAGTTACTTATCTGTTTGACACAAAAGCAGGGAAACGTTTGTTGTTTTTTTAAAAAAAAAGGTTGTAGGACATTTTCTGTAATGCTACATCATGTCAATAAAGGAGACTTTGCCTTGGAAAGGCATTACGGAGACCTGGAAGCCGACTCAGATTGATCAAATGTATCATGTATACTCATAATTCTGGTGTATTTACTCGATCTACTTCCAAACACGTAACAAGAAAAAGCTCACAGGCGTTTATTTGTTTGCATTAAACTGCATAGTTTGTTGTCTCTGGCTCAGAAATCTGCTCCTTATAAATACGAAGCTTAGAAAATCCAAACCCAACACTTCCGTTCAATACTTTCAGCATAAAAGGACTAGCACGTTAGATGCAACATTTACTCCCGTTACACAACGTAAAACGCTAGCGTAGATTCAAAACCAAAAACGTGGGATTAAAAGGCATATTTCAGAGGCGCGGTTTTCGCGTTATTATGTTGAATTTGTCCAATTCCGCCCGAAGTGACACGTTCTACGCTTTAACTCTGAAGGCGCAGCTTCCGGTGCGGTCGTGGCTAACTTTAGCTAGCTCAACGCAGCCGACAGCAACGTTAACGGTGGAAAATACTGAAAACCTCGCACAAAAAAACAAAAACAAAAAAAAAACAAGTCTTTCTTACCTCGGCAGCCAAAGCCGAAGCCGCTACAGCCAGCAGCAGTAAAGCCACTCGATCCCCCATGTCGCTTCGCGGTCGCAACGCTCCTGAAGGCAGCGTTTCACTGGACGGTTTCGTATCGGTGAGAAACTGTGTGTGTTCAACGCCGGTGACTCCCGTTGTCTGATGGTGAACGATACCGAGGCTGCACAGCTGCTCGGCGCCGGATCACCTGACCACAGCCGAGTGGGATTACACACACACACGCACGCACGCACAAAAAACACGCACAAAAAACACGCACACTCTCAGTTCAACCCAGTATGCTTTACTGGCGTGGATGTCAGGTAAACAATGGGTGAAATAATGATATAATAATGAAAAATGTAAAAACAAAATACAGCTCATTAAACAGATGGGTAAGACTTCCTTTACTCCATTGGTCTGACATCTTACATTCCAAGTCAATTTTAAGATGAAGATCATTGTATAATATAATGATTTATTTCAAATGTATTGAATTTATGTATTTACTCTGATGAAAATCTGACTAATACAAGACATAAACACGCTGGCCAATACACCAGATCAACTAGTATACTAGGAATGTCATTTTCATATACCGTCAAAACAGCATGAACAGCATATTTTCAATTATAACTTATAATATCTTATAACCCAACAGTGTATTTTTGGTGTCGAGAAGAGAGCAAATGTTAAAGTTGTTGGTGAAATGTTTGTTTTAAACTTCGGTTTTTACTAAATTGCGGTTTGCACAATAAAAATAGTTTCTGCTCTGCGGCTGTGCCACGCATACTGATAAGTTCCTATACTGTGTCATTTTGAGGCCAAGAGAAGTCCATATTAATCAAAGTACTGAGAACGTTTTATATTCTTTGTACTCCTGCCAGTAGAACAAGTCACAAAGCTATATAAAGATGTAAAGGCCCAGTCAAGATAAAAAAAATAACCGTCACCACCTTAAAAAAAATAGAAAATATCATAATACAAATGTTTGTTATGCTGCCCAGCACTGATGCCGGATTATGACAAAGCAAAACAAAAAAAGAAAAAAGCTAATTTCCCTATCTCTGTCTCTGCCACAGATTATTTCCTCTGTCCAGGACACATTGTTTCAGCCTTTTTTTCCCTGGTTTTGTATTTTATCAGGCTCCGTCTCCGCTTTTTTTTTTTTTTCTTTTTTTTTTTATATCTCAGACAGTAAAAAGATACTCAAGATGCCAATTTATATCCATGGTTTAGGGGCCAGACCGAGTCTTAGTTTGATCTGCCCATTGTTCCAGATAAGCATCGTCTGTTAATTTAATCGTTTTCACTTACTCTGATCTGATCGATGGCAGGAAAGCAGTGCTGGTCTGAGGCTAGAGGTGTGTGTTTTTGATCACTTAGTCTCAGGCTCGGCTGACAGGAGGGATTCTGTTGGGGTTCAGCTCTTGCGTTTGTAGTGCTCGAAATCTCAGTGTGTCTTGAGGGCTCAATTTGAGGTATAACCGAGATTTAAGTGCCCCTTTTTTCAGTGTTTGTGATCAGTGGGCAGTGGTTTAGGTCTGTGGGATGTTAGTCCCGTAGTCCATTCGGGAGATTTAACTTCCTTATTGTTAAAGGTTGTTGCCCTGAAACGCCGGCCCCTTGAGCAACGAGATCTGTAAGATTGTTGCCGATTTTTTACTCGACATTTATTACTTAGATATACTGACTTATGCCATAAAGTTTACCTCCCGCATAGAGGAATTTATAGTATAATCCCTCTTGCCGAATAGAATTCAATTACTTTTTAAAAATCAATAGAACATTCAAAAATAGCATTGATAATGCTGCAAAAATCCTGCCCCAAATTACTGTTCACACAAATGCCTCAGTAGTTGTTCCAAACAGTAAACGATTTATATTCATACTTTAAAAAAAAAAAAACATGATTTAATTGGATTTTTAATTTAAAACAAAGCCACTGAACACATTAATACAGTTAAATCCTTTCCATCATTCACAGTCATCCATCACATGAATTATAGAGATGAATTCACGTTCACTTAAAGACATTAATTAGGCTACAACTGCAGTTCACATCATGAATCAGTCGCAATTTCGATGAAAGAATCTTTAGAAAAGGCAGAAGATGTACATTTTCCAGTTTCAAAGAGAATCCGCTTTGGTTCGACTGAGCGGAACGTGACCTCGGTCCACCCACGCTTTGTTTCAAGTAAGGCAATAAAAGCCGGTTCATTATCAACAACCCAGTCCTTTCAAGTTATTCATGCTATTTAAGGTCAACATTATTATGCGTTATACTCAAGCATCTGTATCGACACATGACAGGTCCAGACCTGACTCGTTTTCAAACAGCTTTAATCATCAGCTTTTACCTTCCACCACTGACATGAATCAAGTAAAAAAAAATAAGATAACTTTCCATAAAAGGAGAGTCTATACTGTGTCCTGGAAAGACTTTCTTTTCCTCCAGTGATGTGAGGTTCCCCTCCATGCTGACAAAAGTGGTCTTCACCTTCATCAAAGCGTTGCGTTGCCTTTGATGTGCGCAGTCGGCAACGGATAAGGATATTGGTTATTAGTGGGGAAAAAGTACCAGCTGCAGGCTAGCAGAGCTGCTAACAGTTAAGCCTATCCAAGCCTGGAAGTTCTTCAGCATCATGACCTAAATCCTTTGTTTCATTATTATTTGGTTTCCACCACTTGGTCAAGACAGCTTCTGAGCAATAGAAATGCATTGATATTTACATAGGAGTACCAGCATACAAAAGGTGCGTTGGCCTCCTTTTTCTTAAATATAGAGTCTCTGCTGTCTCTGTCTCTTAGTCTCATCTGTGACTGTGCAGTTTTAAAGGCCGGGTGGTGTACGGCCATCTTCAGGTGTGGAAAAACCAGGCCACGGGAGCGTCCTTTGAGCCGTCCAGTGGGCGATCTGTGCAGCTAGGATTCACTTGCGGGTGTAGCCAGGGTAAGGAGGAGGGGGGGAGTAGTTGGCGGGCCGAGGCTGAGTTGGAGTGTAGGGTGGCGGGTGCAAAGAAGGAGGGTACATCTCATAATCGTAGGTGTATGGAGGCGGAGGACCTAAGTTTAAGAAAGAAAAAGAAAACTTTAGCAGTTTGAACAAAAAGTTTTTGTTTCTTCCTTTTAATTACAACGCTGCATTGCTTCTTGCATTGTTAAAGGTGAATTTCGTCACCAAGGTTCAGATTGTCCCCATTTTTTAAAGAGTTTAATGGGACAGCTTCTCCCTCTAGTGGCTACACTGAGAAACTACATGTCTTTAAAAAGGGACATGACCGAACGTTGACTAGAGTCCAAAAGTGTGGTTGTAAAAAGAGGTTTTGTTGACCTCAGTGTATGAAACTCTCCAAGGGAACTTGAATTATTCACTGAAACATCAAAGCAGCAAAGATAAAAGAAAAGAGCAATGGAGAAAGTCAAGGAGTTGCATCAGCAAAACATTTTTCTAATATTTTTAACAGCACACAGTCTTAACATGAACATTACAACAGGACAGGAGCTTTATTATAAAAAAGTCCAGAGCTGGTCTGAATTTTCTGAGCAAGATTTCACAGACTTCATAAATATTTACTAAGGCATTGCTTGTTAAATAATTAAAAAGGGATTTGTTGTCAACACCAATCACAGTAAATTAAAATCACTGATCAGGGCAGAGAAGACCATCTTTGTGTCAATAAAACAGCAAAATAATCTTACGGCAGCAGTTCACACTGCGTTGAAAGGCACAGGAAATCTTCATGTTACCGTATCTGCATGCTTATGTATTGATGTTCCATTGCATTGTGTGTTTGAACGTCATGTTTATGAAACATGATCACAGCTGCAAGGCAGAGTGAATAGTGCCGGGCCAGTGTAGCATGAAGGCGATACACTGAGGAGAATGAAACGCGATAAATAAATGATGAACCCCAGGAAAAAAAAAAAAGCATTCCTGGAGGCTGGAGAGTGTCACGGCGTGCGGCGTCTGATGTGCAGACCATGTACCTGTGAGAACAACATGCTGTTTTTCTCCCTTTGAGGGCGGAGGAGGGGGGGGGAGAGGGTCGTGATGTAACAGACGTGAAGAAGCGACAGACAGAGAAATACACGCTAAAGTCGCATGTGGCGCGTAAACTACAGGAGGTTCTGTTTCTACAACGCGTGAATGGAGCTTAATGTCAGCTTTGGCTCTTTTTAAGCCTTTACATTTGGAAAAGAAGCAGATCTCAGTGTAACTACACCAAAATTATGCTCAGGGCCAAGGTGGAGCTGTGATTCATGACACCTATTCATTCTATTACATCTGCCGTTTTCTTCTCATACAGCCTGAGGACAATAGATGAGGTTTCACTGTGAGATAATGAGGCTGATGAAGCACAGTAACTGTATAAAATGCCGTCATCTGATAGTTACTTACCCTTTTCTTTTTTTCAGGTCAGTTCAGGTCAGACATTTAAATAGCTCAAACTCAACAATTTGATTTCAATATATATTCCCTCCGTTAGTTCACTTTATTTTTAGCTCGACTACTTTATTTTGATGATGTGAGATTTCGGAATAGTAGAGAGAAATGTTTTAGGACATTGTCAGGCACTGGTTTCACACGACACTCTGCAGGAACTCTGCAACTGAGTCAGGTTTGTGGTGCATGAAGCTGCTTTTCAGGGTCATTGTCTTTTTGGTCTTTTATTCTTGTCCTGGGATGTTTTTGAACCCGTCGTCGTCAGTGCACGTCTCCTTCTTGAACAGTTTGATGGCCGTGCGGTTCCTGTGGTGTTTATAAGCGTACCATCGTTTGTACAGATGAACGTTGTATTTTCAAATGTTCATATAGCGAGCGACCCGTGGCGTCTCTGCTCACACACACTTTTAGAAGTTTTAGATTCTGCACCTTTTTTATGGTGTTGCTGTCGCGTCCATATTGTTTGTGGCTCTAATATCATCATGGTGTATATTGCCCATGTCTGTATTGTTTAGTGTCTACAGCTGCCTTTCGCAAACGTAGGATCGGGAGCTGAAATGGGTCGCAGATGTATTTTTTGTGGGTGAGTAAAATACATAACAATGTGTTTGTTTGTGTATATTAGCATTTAAATAGTCTGTTCCTGTGTCCATTGCTTGGTGAGTAGTGTGTTTGCTGGCTGAGGTTTCTCAAAAGGCCAAAATCATGGTGTATTTTTGGATGTTTGGATCCTGGGAGACACTGGAAAAAGTTTGGGAACCCCTGGTCTACGTGTATTTGTATTACTCGAATTGGTGGCAAATGAATAAAGTTGAATCCAATCTAATCTTGTGACCTTAGCTGTAACATGTCGCGTCACAGTCTTTTAATATTGCTTAATAATCCAGTAATAAGCGATTATTATATCGGTTGGTGCATTGTTCTAATAGGTCATTATGTTATTTAGAAATGCTTACAAGGAAAAATGTGTGCGCGGTCATGAATTACCTAATAAGTCACTCTGTGAAGCCTTCGAAAAGTTTAGAAATCACAATACAAGAAAATTACTCAACTTAAAAACGTCCAACTGGATATTCTTTGGCGTGTGTGATAAATTGGTTGGTGCCAAATTAGTCAGATTTGAGAAAGTGTTTATTAGTAACACTTTATTATCATTAATAGGTCGTGTGTGTGTGTGTGTGTGTGTGTGTGTGTGTGTGTGTGTGTGTGTGTGTGTGTGTGTGTGTAGTCCCACCTGGGTAGCCTTGGGTCACAGTGTTGATGTAGGAGGTGC
>JAPQRN010000013.1:3936635-3959401 GCA_037367275.1 Coranthus polyacanthus
CCGCATCCAGCTCCACCGGGCGGACCTCCGAGGGCCCCTCTCCCGCTAAACAGGTGACTTAGTGCCGCTGAACTGAAAGAAGCTCGTCGCCGGCTATATTGTCGAGGACGTGTTGCCCATTTCCACTGGAGACTCTGAAACTTCCGACGTATCGTAGAAAAAATACCGACCAAAAAAAAAAAAAAAAAAAGAATTTAATTTGACTCAATTTTAAAAAGAATAGAATTAGGCTGAAAGGCTTTGTTGCTTTATAGCGTATTCAAGTAACTAAGTAAAGTAATCAGTAACTAATTACTTTTCACAAGTAACTTGACCAACACTGTAATTCAGTGAACTAAAAGAGTCAAAATGTGAGATTGTCCTTTTTTCCTTTAAGCCCTCTGGAACCTTAAATACACTATGGCCTTCTATGTCATTTAAGGTCTAATGGACATAAAAGTAATAGTCTGAGCTGTTTCCAACTAATATTTAGAATGGTTTATTTTCTCTAAGATTTGCGAGGATGCTTAATGAGACACTCAACTTTGATCCCGAAACATGCATTCGGACTATTTTAAGCCAAATTTACCAGTGGATTTAACAGCATGTATTCATTGACAAGAGTATCTCCCACAGAATATGTCATTTGGTTTGGTATTTTGCGTCCTTACGTTATACTATTGTCATTGCTTTTCAAGTTTGTAGAATGGTTTCGAAAAAGAAATGAAAACACGTGAGCGTGAATAGATTTTCAAAGTCTATATAGATGATGATGAAGTATTTAGGTGTATAATGTACGCATGGTGGGAATACCAATACTGTACCAATGTTACAATGCTTAAAGTCGCTTGCTTTGCATTTGGTTCATCGCTGTTTTATTATTATTTATTCATTGTGTTTGTCTATTTGAATTGTATATGTTGCAATGAGCAAACTAAATGTTTCATAGGTGCAGATCCTTAAGCTTTAGTGATAATAAGTGGTAGATCGTAATTTTCGTTTCATTTCTTAAAGCTTTTATTTTTAAGACGATATGAGCTGTTTTCCGGTTACGTCGTCGACGTGTCCGTAAACCTGACGCGGCAACAGAAACAGCGTGTGTGTGCGTATATGTGCGTGTGTGTGCGTGCACGCCCACCTGCTTCCTGCGCGTCCTGGCAGAGCCTCCCGCTTCACACGCTGCTGTCACATCACGACCTCCATTGAGATAGAAGAGGAATCAGACTGTAATGACCCGAGGCGTCACAATATGCCGCTTCACACCTGTCTGACGACTCGTTGCACCGCGAACTCTGGGCTATTTGCAGAAACCAAAACAACACGAACCGCCCTACTTTGTTGATATGTTTAATTCAGTCCCCGGGCCATTGTGTCACAGTTGGGAGAAACTGGAAACTTCATCCCATTAACGCTTGTAAATCGTAGTTATCACGTTAAAAACTCCCAGACACACTTTACACCACTGACATACTTTATAAGATTAAGAGCAACTGTGAGACACCCTTTGTAACCCACTTTTTTTTTTTAAATCCCATATTTTCCAGCGTGATGGCGCAGCTGTCTACATAACCTAGATATCTATAGGCTGCAACAGATGCATACATCTGTGAGAATAAATAAATACACTTTAAGTTTAACGCCAGGTGTCATTTTCTGGTTTACTGGCATCATTAATTACAATATCCAATATTTTTAGTCATTGGGTTTGCTGTCTTTATGATTTAAAAATATTTTGATATTTTAATCGTTATTTCATCCGTTTTTCATGTACCTTACACTGTGTATAAGGGAAACCGGAAGACTTAAAGTGGTTAATGAGCGCCTCCCGTGAAAGAGATTCCCTGCATGTGACACCTTCGTGTTTGTCGAGGCACCGTAAACGCACCACGTGCTGGACGTCCCGTTGTGCGCATGCGCGCCGGGACAGAAGCCACAGGCTGGCAAGCACAAAGCGCCGTAGAAGATTGAAAAAGTAGCTAAAAGAAATACATTTATTCAAGCCTATAATAAAACATTCACACAGAGATTATACTGCACAGACATTTTCAATACCCCGTTAGATTTTGCCTCGTATGCCCACTGGATAAGAAACAAACCTTTACTGGAAAAAGTCAGACTTTAATTAAGGAAATATGAGACGCATTCTTCCAACTTGTTAAGATCGATTTCCAACTCATTCTTGATTGAAGCAATTTCTGCAGATTGGAGGGGTATCAGTATTGTGTTTGGACAGTTTCTTTTCACTTATTAATGCTCTGTGGACACAGTCACGCGTTCTTGCACTTTCAACAAAGTTCCAAAGGTAGAAGTAGACAATGTATTTTTTTTATTTTCTCTGTAGTCACTAGCCTTAATGTGTCCCTCGGATGACAGACTTTGCAGCTGAAAACCTGCTCAGAGGATGAACTGGAAGCCTTTCTCATGCATGCACACACACATTCATTGATGATGCAGGATTTTTAAGCTACAGTTTTACGATCAGATTAAAGTGATTGGAGGTGCTGTTGTTAATCAGTTAATGTCACGTTGGAGCAAAAGCTAAACCTGTGAGAACATGGATCTCAGACGCTCATATGGTCTCACATGCACATACAATATACTCTGTTTGTACAACACATGACCTCCGGCAGTTCAATAATTACATGCATGTTGACAGACTGTGAATATGTGTGTGTGTGTATTTAACTACCAGAGGTGTACGTACAGTACGTGAGGGCTGAGCTGCTGATGTTGTATCTATTACTAATTTTTTGGACGCGTTTTAGTTGTTTGAAGTCACGTGTAATGCACGCTCAGCACACAGCATGGGTATTGTTTATTTAAACCTTGGAGCAACACACCTTAGCATTTGTCCACCAGAAGCACAGGGGGATTGTTTGACTTTAATGTGCTCCGTCACTCCCGCCTTTCGTCGTTTTAAATCCGGAACTTTAATAAATGTATATACTCAGTCAGTTTTTTCCCCCTGTATTTGACATTTTTGCAGTTAGCTTGTAGCTTCACTCCTGTTATGTTGCTGATCGTAGTGGTGGCCAGTACGCATGCGCACACGCCACTCCACATGGTAGGCTGCGTTTAAGTTGCCTCGGAAATAATAGTAATTAAAAAAAACGCGGACTGCTCTGTTCTTGCTGTGAGATCACGTCCAGTTTGTACTTTGTTTGTGCTCGGTTGTGTTGAATCCTACTTGTGCTAACTTGTATGATGTGCTAACATTTGCATTCCCTAGGATTTTTGTTGTCCCCTTGTCTTTCAATGAATGCGCTTTGATTTGTTAAAAATATGAATGCTGTTTTTTTTGGGGGAAAGTTTCAAAAACTGATCCAAGTTGCCATAATTTACCCAAAACCTTTATGGGCGACAAAGGGAGGTGGTGAAAGGATGTAGATAATTTAGTTCTCAGAAATGCCACCCACGTTGAGCAGCAGTGATTCATAATGCCTTCCAGATGTTTCTTTTAAGCTTTAAAGATATGATGCAAAGACATTAAAAACAAGCAGGTAATTTAATTGCAGACATACATATTGATAAGGATGCTTCAGTCCCTGGTTTGTTTATTCTTAGTTAAATGCATAATTAAAGTCTGGGGGAAAAAGGAAAATAAAGAAGTCTGTACTCCTGAACCCACTCTTTTTGTTTTGCCTTGCTGAGACTGGTGACATTATGCTCTTATGTAGATTACAGAGATGGCTAATCTTCTTCTTAACCATCCATAATTACAGGATAATGATTTCCTTTGTGCCGCTGTGGGAGCCGGCAAGGCGGAAGATCATCTTCCTCAGGGCAAAACAGGAAGTGCCGCAAGCTTCAGTTTTTAGAGACAGTACTGAGTTACCTTTTTTTCATAAATGGTGTCCAGAAAGTTCAAGTTAGAGCGTTTTAGACAAAGACACAAAAGCGCAAAGGGGGGAAAGTGAGGGGAAATAAGAGATGTTAAACTGAAACATCTTAAAGAAATAAAAGTAGCATTTTAGCTTATAAGAGAGTTAGTCTAGTCTGGTTGAATGTACTCAGCAAGTACTGCAGCTTATGTGATTTGACACTTTCTGTCTTACTGTTTCAGGGCAGGGCTGTGGTGAGACAGGTTAACGTTCACTTCCCCTCAGATGTCATTCTGTGAACACCTCGGGGCCCTGAGACGTCGACACACCCTCTCCCTGACAGATGGATGTGACTGGCCTTTAACCACTGAAAGGGGAGAAACAGGTGGGGAACAGACAGACGTTAAAATACATGTTCTTCTTTCTGTGTAATCCCACTACTATGTTAAAACATTACATTTACCCCATATATCTTAATTCGAGAGTGTGAGCCGTCCAGTGCATGTATCTGGATCACAGGTACACAAATAGGACTCCCTCGTGACATTTGGAAAATACTGTATGTCCTCATTCATTTTGATACTTGATTTAACCATGATTTTTTTTATCACCCTCTGTTGGTCATCTGAAAGATCTAACGTCTAAATAATTTATCTTTATGGTCATTTTGGAGGCTATATTGTATAGGTATTTGACACAAGTGGGGAAAAATACATATAGTACTTAAAACAAATTAGTTACTTAAAATATAGTCACTATAGGTTTTGTAAGTATTGTGTACCTGTATATTTTGTCAAAATATGAAACATGACTTATATGACATATAAAAAAGTATATGTAGGCACAATAATCTGTTGCTGGATACCGTGATGCTTTAAAAGTCAGTAAGCAAGCATAAGAGTGAATAATGTGACAGGAAAAAAATGAAAATACTCCCATCTACTGGACAAAACCGTAACTACAAAAATGATATTTTATCTAGATATAACATTACCATATTAGTGTCAAACAGCCCTGAATCTTGTAGTGTGTGCAAGTGATTGCTTCAAACAGGAGAATAAAAAACACTGGAGACATGAGTTGCACAAGTCAATGTGATATTTTATTCATGAACCTAGGACCATATATATATAACACTGTATAAATACTCTATATATTCTACTTCCTTCTGTGATCTCAATAACAAATACCCAATAAAAAATAATATTAAAAAAGCCACATGATTATATTTAACAGGCTGTACAAAAATAAATAATGTTTGGATATTCTGTACAAAATGGAAAAAAAAAAAAAAACATGCCTTCGCAGAAGGCAGGAGAGACTTACTTATGAAGTAGTAGCAGGAGACAAGTCCCTCTTTAGATCTCCATACACACATACAAACACACATGCATTCACACTCGCACACACTCCTCTTTGGTCTTTGAAGAGTTCCCTCATTAAAGGCTGTGTAGATGAGGGCAAGATATGGCTAAAGGACATAGTACTGAGGCATTTAGAGACAACTGGGTGTTAAAATGTGCCGCTGGCAAAAACAAAGATGAAGTGCTACAGATTTATGATAAATAAAGGTGAACTGTAAAGTTTGAATATAAACACTGACTCTTCGCTATCTAATTTCCATACCTGATGGGGTGAGCAAGTACAATATGAACTTTTCTCTTTCATTTGTTTCTTTATATACTCTGCAATAACCTCCCCCACCCTAAAACTTACATATTTGTCCAGCCCAGCTTGGACAAACATCATATACATGCATTTAAAATTTAACACACACACTCCCAACACACACACAAGCATGACATTGGCACGGTAAGCAGCATGCTGTTAAGGAAATCAGGAATGTCTATGCTTTGTTCTCCTTGATGGGAGGCAAAATGTGCCACTGCTGTGCTACTAGCAGTCCTTATCGCTGCAATGCCACATTAGACCAACATCTGGTCCCAAAAACAGCTGGAGGGAAAAGACAGTCACTGTTGAACCAGCTTGACCCCTTGGAAACCTGTAGCACTTCAGCTGTGGATGTAAACATTCACAAGCCTCTTCAGATTGGAAAAAAAGAGGCAGTGAACAATCTGAAGTGTTTCAGAAGGCTGGGTGGATGGAAGGAGGTTGGAGTTTGGGATCAGTCTTTAGCAGGAACCCTGATTACACAGTTCCAGCAGGGGTCGCGGCCTGTCTTTAGGGTCACAGCTGTCATGGGTCAGCGTGCGCCCATCATGTCCGATGCAGCGCAGTTGACGTTTTCTGAAGCCTCTGCCGCAGGTCTTGGAGCACACCGACCACTCTCCGAGAAGCCAGGAGGGACAAGACTGGGATGCACAGGACCGTGAGGCCAAGGGACGGAGCTCCTCGGGGCAATCTTTTGATGGACGGCTCTGGGAGTCCAGACACACCACTTCCCTCTGCTGCGTGCCTCCACCACAGGTCTGGGAGCATGGACCCCACTCCCTCATGATCCACTCGGCTCCACCCACCTCTCGGATGGCATTGATGGACTGACGGCGACCTCCGTTGTTAGAGGCTGAAGCCGCGTTGTTAGGTCTTGGGGCAAAATAGCTGAATTTAACCCGGGGCCTTGGGGCCTCCCCGACAGACAGCACCTGGATGGTCAGGGCCTCAGGGAGCGGGGAGAAGCTCCGCAGACGCTCCAGGGTGGCAGAGGAGCCGCTGTATCGCAACAGTGCCCCTCGCAGGGTGATGTCGGTCTCCATGGTCATCAGCTTGTAATCACCATTCAACAGATAGGTGCTATCCTGGCGACGCACTGCCAAATAGCTGTTATCATGGCGACCGTTGCCAGGTGCACGTTGCTTAACATCCACGTGGGTGGCACCAGCAGGGATGGTAACAACATCCTGGTAACCAGGCCTGAAACAGAGACAAATTAAATTATGTTAGCTATAAAATGAAAGATTTTGTCAGCCAAGCTATGAGTAATGAGGTTTTATTCATGTTATCATTTATATTATGAGTAACCCATTAATGACTACCAGTATTTAGTATGTTGAGGGTTTTTTTTCTCTTAGATGTGGAAAATTTTCCATGTAAACTGTCAAGATGTGGTTACACATGATAAAATATCAGATGTCATAAAAACTTGGACTGCAGACCAATATGTAAATTTTCAATGGATCTGTACATAGCGTAGTTAGTACTTTAAGTGCTTTGAGCAAAATTAAATAAATAATAATAATAGTAAGTTGTAAAATTCCACTGTGGGCATTAATGGGTTAATAAGACCTAATGGTTATGGAAAACAAAAAGGGTGTCAGATCCTTACCTGGCACGCTCCAGAGAACCAGACACTTTCTTGCAGGTGGAACCGTCGCCGCCACACACACCACATTTATCAAAGCGCTGGTTGGAGCCAATAACGCGATCACATCCAGCCTTGACGCACTGGCCTTGAACACAGACGGAGGTAGAATCTGGGCTGCAGGGTGTACCATCAGCCACCTGGGGGCAGCAGAGAGATAAATAGAATTTAAGAGCTCTGTCTGGTAAGACGGTTACATAAGAGATTGAGTCAAATGATAAAAAGTAAAAGTAAGGCTGTAGCCTGGGGGCTGAGACGAGTTACTAGAGCTGATCCTTCATATTACAGCTTTGCACAAGTAAGGCAGGAATTATAAGATAAGACTAAAACCCTGCTGAGGTTGTAACACTTTCTGAAACAAAATTACAATTTAAAAAAAACCCTGAGTTGTATTTTGGCATTGAAAAACTCTCACCTTAGACTTGAGCACAAAGAAGTATCCAGTCCCCTTGGCCCGACACACCAGCTTGCAGCGGTCTTTGGGTGAAACTCCAGCATACTTTGGCACCCACTCGACTCCCTCGCCTGAACCCAGCGACACTTGGGCTGACATGTCGTTGTGGGCCAGGCACTGTTCCTCTCGGAATGACAGGCCTGAGAAGTAGACAGGAGAAGGTCAGATTTACTGCTTGGTCAGCCTGACCTGCATGCTAACTTTCACACCAATGTGACAGAAAACATCAAAAGCATGCGTTCTAATGTCAGGTTAGACCTGAAAGCAACAAGAGTACGCTTCTAAGTCAGTCTTATTTCTATATTGAAAACATCTAAGGAGGTGCTTAAAACATTTCTTCTGTCTTATTTCCCATTATTCTTTCTATGTGATGCAGAGCACCCTTACCGTTGGTATCAGGACAGGCCTCTGTGTTACAGGAGCGGTACTGGATCCTCTTGCCCTCACAGTATTTGCCTCCATTCTTGGGCAGAGGGTTATCACAGGAGCGGAAGGAATACTGAACTCCTCCGCCGCAGGTCCGAGAGCAGTCACCCCAGGGACCCCACACTCCCCAGGCACCATTGACAGGTGTCTGAAATAACCAGAGGCACAAAAATGAGAATTTTAATCATTTAACATAGATTGATTTGAGCAGTGTTGGTTGGCTCTTTTGATTGGGTTGGTTCTGGTTCTTACCTGGTGCTTGGCAGCTTGGGTTTTCGTGAGACAGTGTCCAGCCAGGCAGTAGCTGTCATGCCCACATGGTGTCCCATCAGCCCAGGGGAAGTTCTTTGTCTGACACACCAGCAAACCATTGGACGTAGTAACAGTACACCACAGAGCCGCGCAGGTTGTACTCAGGTCCGGGCAGTGCTGGGAGTCTTCTCCAAAGGTCAGTCGACACTGATGGTCAGCGTCGTAGACCGTACCGGGCAAAGGCTGGGGCAGCGGCTGAGGCTTGACCGGCTTGTCCAGCAGGCACTGACCGTGGCCATTGTCCAGGAATGTGGTGACCATAAGGGCAGAGCAGGGGGACCATGGCTGCTGCTGGTCCAGGTTGGACAGGGTTGAGGCCATCATGTGGGAGCCCCAGTGAGCACCGTTGACCCCAGAGCAGAGCTGGGCATCATCATGAGGCATGTTGAAGACGTGGCCTGGAAGAGAAAAATGTTCTTTGAATACCTCTGTCCAGTAGAGAGAATATATTTATAGTGTTTCAAAAGCAAGAACATACTTTTTTTTTTACTTACCGAGTTCATGTGCCACAGTAAAAGCTGCCTGCAAGCCATCATCCTCAATAATTGAACAGCTTCTGTCAGGGTCGCACACTGTACCAACATCTGCCATGCCCAGAGTGTCACAAGAGTGGGCACCGCACAGGTCCTACATGAAGAAATAAAGCTTTGAGTCATCTTGAATTCTACTTTTCGGTTTCTCTCTCTGATTCAGTCCTTGTACAATCAACTTCTCCTTTCACTTTTACTCACCGTCCTGGTGAAGAGCACTGCGGTGTCATAGTGCTCAGGGTGGCGGTCGCTGGGTGGGTTGTGCTGCCTCTGCCACTGGCAGAAGTTGCGAAGGGTCATGGCAGCGTTAGATGAGACCTGTGGGCCTCGCTCCTCTTCGTACACCACCAGCAGCTTCACCACTGCCAAACTGATGGAGTTGTGGATGCTGGGGTGGCGGTAGAGGCGAGATGCCACGGCCATGATGGTCAGGAGGTAGGGTTTGAGCCCAGCACCATGAAATTCAGCCATGGACTGGTCAGCCACCAGCATAATCTCAAGGTAGCGAGGAGTGGAAACAAAACGCCTGGCTCTGTGATGGGCTGAAAGAAAGGAGAGAAATGGAAATGTGTGAACAAACTGCTGTAGTTTCCCAAACAGCTACAGATTAACTTTATTAATCCCCAGGGTGATATTCATGTCATTCATGTTGGTTTCTGTCTAAATTTCTGTGCACACTGTAACTGAAGCACTTCAGATTTGTCTGCTCACTACACAGTAAACACTCTGCCAGTTTTCTTAATAAAAGGCTCATTTCTTTTGAGAAGGACTGAAGCTCCCTACAGAGCTCCGGATATGCCTGAAGGAGCGTGGCTGCCGTGACTCAGCGTCACACCACCGGCAGCTCCTCCTCCTCAGGGTCCACATTCCTAAAACGACCTTCTCTGGTGGAAAAATATGCTAGTGCGAAAGGGCGACGGGAGAAAATCCTTTCCAGGGAAAAATGTCTGCCGGTGCGATTTGTACCAGGAGGCGAATTTGGTCTCAGCACCACCGGGCTGTGGCTGGCCCCAACCCCACTGCAGCTCTGTTCCCCTCCCCCTCCTCCTCCCTCCGTCACTCCTCCTCCTCTTTCCCCTTGGAGAAGTCTCTCCCCACCTCTTCTCCTCCCTACGCTCCCTCCTCTCTTGTAGTGCGTAGACGGGCTGTCAAAAAGGTAGCCGAGCCCGTTGCGCATGCTGCGCACCATGGCGCATCAGAACTCCAACTGAATGCAGTTTGGATCTGAGTATTCATTTGTGACGAATAAATTTAATGGGTAACCTATTATCTTGTTTTTTATGCAGCAGATAAACTGACTTTTTAATGACTATATATTGCATAAATACACTTTTCAGTATTTTCTTGCCAACTTTTAATCTCAACGATCTGATAAATTCAGTTTGATGTACTATAAACGGCGTAAATCTGGCAAAATCTGTTAATGTGTCTTACCTGTCTGTTCTGAGTTAGTGGCTCCCTGCCTGGTTTCCTTTTCCAGATTCTTTGGCACCCTCTCCTCGTCCTCGTTGACCCCGCACTTGGAGCTCCCTTCTTCAGCCAAACCTGCCCGACCTCTACGCCTTATGGTGTGGACATCCTCCTCCGTGCCCATGAAGTCACTCGTGTTTAGGGGCTGGATAAAGTACTCTTCACCCTCAAAGTAGAATCCGCCCCTGAGTCCGTGGCACAGGTTGAGCGCAGCGGCGGAGTGCTCCTCTCCATTCACCCGGCCGGAGAAAAAGCATCCCGGCTCGGCTCCGGTCTCGGGTGTCTGAGTCGGTTCGGTTTCGGGACTCCCAACAATGTGGAACACAAAACCCGGCGCCAGGAAGGTCTGATCGGGCTCTAGCTGCAAGATCAGCTCCTTGCCAAATACGTCCAACCGGTATACTCTCATCTCCGCCACTTTCTCTTTCTCCTCTGTGGAGAGAGTCCGCCACGGTTCGGTTTCGCTCTCCGACCGGGCCGTTGGGTCTAGTCTGACCGGCACCACCGTGCTCTCCTCCCAGGCGCTTTGCGCCGCGCCGACGCACAGAGCAGCTAATAAACCAATGGAAACGCGTAAAAACCACATCATATAACTGAAATCCGACAAGTGGCAAGAGAAACTGATAACAAAGTCCCTATGAGGAAGCAAGTAAAATCCTTTAAAAGGTTTTCCACTATTAGCTACACAGCCAAAGTCTTTTCACTTCCACAAAACTGTCCCCAAAATTACGCGCACGCATAAAAATCTAAAAAGGAATGAAATCCAGTGCAAAACTCATTTAAAGTTATGTGCAGGTCTGGGTTGTTGCAAAAAGTCTTGTATTCATCAAATAAAAAGAAAAGCTGTATCTCAGCAGTAAATTCCAACAGGTCTCTATCTGTCTCTCTCCAAAACTCAGCAGCTGTCTCAGTTTTCTAGCTTTATCTTGGAGTTCGGGGGCAGGTTTTGCTCTGCTGGCCCGTCTAGTCTGTTCTCTGCTCTTGCCTTGCAGTCAGAATAGAGCCGGTCCCTCCTATATATCCCCCTGCCCCGGGACCACCCCTTTCCTGAGGGCCCTTTGATCTGAGAGGGGCCAAATCCCGTGCGCAACGAAAACGCACCAGCGAATTGGAGCGTTGCCATAATAATCAATCATTGCGGAGGACACAGAGTTTGGCTCGAGGAATGTTTTTTCCCCCTCCTTGTCTCTTACAAGATGTACATATTCAACTCTCGAGTTATTATCACTATTTGTGCATTTCATTCATATAGCTTATGTTATGTATACACGGTTTTAAAGCATTTAAAATGAAAACCTCAGGGCTAACCTTGGCACTGCTGCATTGCTCTACTTTGTACATTTCTAAGGGAGTGACATACCACATATTAGAGTCATTCCTTTTCCAACATAAATGTGGGTGACAGGCAGCTGATGTGGAGCAGTGTTGTGGTGTCAGTGTAACTGGAGAAGGGAGATGGCAGCAGGTCGGGAATGGTAACCATATCGTGCTGGCCACGGCTCCGGGAGCCGTACTCACCTTCTCCGTGCCAAGCCGGCTGTGGCGCGCCGTGGCCGGGTTCCGCAACTCTGCTCCCCGGAGAGAGGGAGCAGAGAGGGGCCGCTGAGGTCTTAAGGTGGAACAGGTTCTCCATCGGGCTGTCTTTGCGCTTAAACCAAGGCAGACTGAGCCCATGTCCTCAGGTTCTTCCCCCGCCCGCCCCGACTGTTCCTTCTGTGAAACAGACAGGAAGAGTTTACGCTGGAGTTTCATTAAAATAACTGTCAAAGCAGCGATCCCAATATTAACAGTGTACAGAGACATCACAAAGAAGTGAATATGGATTTCAGACATTTTTAGATATTTAGAAATCACAACAAAAGTTTTTTGTTGTTTTTCGAAAGTAATATACTATAAAGGCCTACATTTACAGCAGAAAATGTATACTAATATGAACTAGTAATAAAATAAACTACATAACATAAAACTATATATATAAAATTACTATATATTATTATAAATCATTCCAACAAACGTCTCTAATCTGTCTGTGAAGGGACAGATTACGAAAGTCCACCTTAAAAGCAACATGTCAGAAAAGTAGAACACGTGCATCTTTGTAATTTTCCAGTAGATGGAGTTCTTTGGTTAAAGATGAACTGAAGATAAAGATGGCAGTTATGAGTGTAACCGGCAGATGGCGCCATTGTGCCGTATTTTCTATGAAGTGAAGTTGCAAGAGGCAGGTGAGAGCTATGAGGTGTACGGAGGGAGCTGGTCCTGGGAGAGAACTGGAAGTTAAGGGGATGACAGTGATGTGGTAGAGCTGGAAAATATTTCACATTCATCTTCTTTTTCTCTTTAACTACACTCAGATACATTTAAATACCAATTTCAATACCAGGAGTTAAGGTTGAATTGGAAAAGAATCGTTTCCGTTGCACTGTCACGACCTGCAACATGTTTGAACTATTATTATTAGTTTACTATTATTCAATTAATCCATTATTTATCAACTAGTAAATTAAGTTAAAAGCTCTTTTATTTTGCTTGTAATTTACTCAGTAATTTTTAAAGAAAAAAAGTCTACATTTTTTGATTGTAGCATCTTAAATTTGAACAGTTTCTGATTTCTTTCCTCCTCTATGACTTAATATCTGAATAAGGACTACAGATGACCACTTGAGTAATCAACACGATAATCAACAGATTACAGTTTTTCACAATTGTTGAAACACATTTTGTGACGCGGGTTTTATTTGCGTTCACATTCTGCCACTTGTTGTTACCATTATGCATCGCAGGCGCATCACAGTGACAGCTGTGTTTTATTGCATGAGAATGTGTTTGGAGTTGTGCAAATATTGTTTTACCAGGTGAACGTGGTTTAAGTTATCGTCAAAAGGATGCTCATTTCAGTGAATGGGTTTAGACAACTGAGCAATTGATTCACGCAGCAGGAATTAGTGTCTTATCAATTCAGAAAAACTGTAACCGACATCAGTTCGTGGTTGCATCCCTAGTTTGAACTTAAAAGCACTCATTCAGTTTAAGACTTTAAAGCTCTGTTAGGTTCTATTTTCAGTAATATTTGCAACTTTTTTAACTAGAAATGGCATTTGTCGTCCTGAGTAAATGAACTGCAGGATTTAAATGTGCATGCATCTCGTGCTCAGATCTCTAAGTAAAGAAAGACAGACTATTGGATCTATAATACTAGAATCATCTTTAACAAGTGGAAAACATTCTGCCTGTGCAAACTAAACCGAGACAGAAGTTAGAAGGAACCTTTTTATTTGGAAATCATTAATGATCTCTGTAACTATAAGAGCCAATAAAACCAGCCCAAACAGATAACTGGTTTATATTTAGTGTGAAAACCGCAAACCCTGGTCCAAATAGAGGTGTTTTACTGAGGCTTCAGGGCTGGGATTAATCCGCCTTCCTGGGGATTTATGTTTTTTATTGCATCTATTAAAACAAAACAACCGCATAGAAAATAACTGGAAATTTGTATAATAGGATGTTTAGCATAAGTAGCAACGAAAAGGATGTCAGTATAGGCTTCTGTATTATTATTTACTTGCATCTTCTCTGCTCATATATTTACCTACTTTGTTTTCTTAGGTTCTGCCAAAGCTACTTGCGTTTTGTCGTATAATAGGGCTGTAAGTTAAGGGTTAAGAGTCAGCGTACAACTTCATACATACAAAGTGCATGGAAGCTGATGTACACATTTGAATATTTTAGTTCTACTTCATACATAGTCTTTTTCCTTCTTAGACTGTGACAGATTTCAGTTGGCCTCCTCCGTTGGTGCTGTGAGAAAAGGAATGACACAGAAGCAAAGATTTAAATATATAGATTTTATGTACATATATTCATGTGGATGACTAGAAAAGAAACACTATATTCTTACAAAGAAATTATTCTCCACAGTCATATTCCTAAGTTAAATAGTAATTTGATACAAAATTACTATAATAAATAAAACTCATCTCATTGTTTTTTATTCACACATACCAGTTGTACAAACAATAAATTACAAGTTCAGTGCTGTGTTTCTGTCGTTCAGCGGAGTGGGTTTCCCCACCGGAAGAGTCGGCCGCGCGTGGAGAGTTACTCAAAATACTGTGTACGTGTTGTGTTGGCATGTGATTACTGTGTAAATACGGTCGAATACTAGCACATATATGAAAGATCTATTAATTGTACAAAAAAACGTCTACACGGTGCACTCTTTAAATAAACGTGAACGGGCGAGGGAGGAACGAAAGAACATTTAGTGACCTGAAACTTTTCTCATGGTTTGTGTTGTCTTTCACAGGTGCCAGATGGGTGAGGTTTGCCACACAGGAAAACGTGATGGGTGCCAGAAGGTTTAACACAATTACAGGAAGCGATTTTAAAGTCCATTAAGGAGAGTATGTAAGGCTGGGCCATAACTGCTGCACATGAGAACTGAGGTAACGTCCACAGTATTGTTTTTTTCCCCATGTATATTTTCATTGTTTTGCAAGATGTTATTCATACATACGCTCAATGCACAGCTTTGGAAATAATTAAACAACCTGTGATATTCTATAGAAATTCAATGCAACAGTCCTACAACATGACCAGTTTTCTTATACTGGTTTCCAACAGATGTGTCTTAATTGTTGCTGTCAGTAATATAAATACAGCTCATTTGAAGATCGAACATTTCATGTGTCGTCAGATTAACTTTTCAATACTTTTGTCACAGTCTAAGAATTATTCCCAAAGCTGTATGTGTTGAAAAGCTTTTCTATTGCATGATGTTTAGCCATGCAGGTAGTTTTGCCTTTACCCTCACCAGTTTGTATGTTTAAATACACACACACAAAAGGATTATTCAAGAAGTCACTCACCAAAATGTTTTCTGTGGATCCTTATGGTCTAAGAAACACACTCCATGTGTTTTAATCAGAATAGCCAATTTTCTGCACATTTTGGCTCCTTAACGCCACCTATAGATCAGTGAAATACCACGCAACCTTAAAATATAGAAAGCAGACTGTATACCATTTATTAAATGTCCCCATTATTTTGGAGAATTCACAGATTTTTAAATGATAGGAAGTCAAGCCAAAGCTCTCTGCATGGCAAGAAAAAGTTAAAGGCTTCTTTTTTGTGGCACAGACTGGAATGTTTTGGTGTGACAAACGGTAGCCATCAGGCTTTCAAACAGGTCAGGCGAAGTAGTGAATGAAGGATGTCAGGGTAGAAAATGAGAGAAGTGAATTGCAAAAGGACATGAATGATTGCATTAGCATCCCTCTTGCAGTCGTTGCAAGTATTCAGGGCACACGTTGTCATTTTGTTTCCTAGACAGACAAACACATATTGGAAACGTGAAGACGCAGCAGAGGACAAAAACATATGTTCACGGTACATAATGTATGTGCTTCAAACACAGGCAGGTGCACACAAAGACACACAAACATCAAAAGTCAAGCATTGCCCCAAATGAATAATCTCCATCCAAATTTAGGAGTGTCGTTGTCAATGTAGCTGTAGTAGTTTGTCCACTGAAGGCCACTGTAGTCTTACACTGTGCAGGTTATTGTCATTTAGGTAGCTCTAATCAAGGACAGTTAAACTACACGTCTCCATGTTTCTGTCACTGAGTAGTACATAACGATTTACAAAACAACCTTCTTTGCTACTAAACAGAAAAATTGTGTTTGATGAGCGTGACGTAACGAAATAACAAATGTTCATGTTTTCATGGTTTGTTCTGTCTTTAACTAGAGCTGACCATTATTGGTATTTCTGTTATCATTTTTGCACATAGTTAGCGTCATGGTTTCCACCTTATAGGCAGCTAAGAAGACGGTCTGAAGATGAGTTTGTATTCTCAATCTGTCCCTTAGAAAAAGTGGATGTGATACGTGGTTTAACGGTCCCAAATCAGGGCCACCATTTGGGCAGAAGTCCTGACAAAGCAAACATCGAGTGCTTCCCGCAGTTGGGGTTGTTGTCTCGAACGCTTAACACAACAAACAGACAGAAAAGTGTGACTTCTGCATCCCCACAGTGATAACAACACATGGAATAGCATAAAAAGACAACACACATGCCAATACAGGGCACACTAAGCCTCCAGAGACGGGAGACTGAAGTAAAGACAATCATTTATTGTCCATGCAACTGAAGTCCTTCGCTATGCCACGTCAGCTCTTCTGGTTATCATAGGGAAACTGTCTGTTCCACTCCTGCTCTGTGTAGCTACTGTGAGTCCAAGACTTTCTTCTGGCATAACGGCAGAACCATCGCTGCCAGTCTGTCTCAGCCCACATTCACAGTCCTGTTAGAGGTTCTGTCTTAAATTCATTGGTTCATTTAGAGTTCTACATCCAGCACTTGTGACCTTTTTCAGATTTACACATTATATCTTCTTCCTACAACATGTTTCTTGTCTCAACATTTCTTCACCAGACAGTGTCTGAAGGCAGACGGCCGAGAGCCCAGCATGCAGCCCTTGGACAGTTTCCCGTCCTGGTCCTTACACTGCACTGTCCTGCTCTGCCAACCGGTGTCACAAGTCCTCGAGCAGGTCATCCAGGACCCTGTCACCCACTGAGGCCCTGGAGACGGGGTTGGGGGACCTGGAGCTGTAGGCAGCCCTGGTGCAAGGATAAGGGGAGTGGAGGAGGATGTAGTGGTGCTACTGGTGGTGGTGGTGGTTTTAGTTGTGGTTGAGACTGTCGTCTGCAAAGAGGCTGACTTTTGGTTTGGGACAAGTGGCTGCTGCGGTGTCGTCCGCCGTGGCATGTAGAAGCTGTAACGGATGTCCAGAGGCTTTTTAGCATCAGTTGCTAAAATCTGGATCACCAAGGCTTCTTGGATGGCCCCGGGGCCCATGCTGTGAAGCCACTCGTCCCTTTGACTCCAACCGCTGTAGTTGAGCACAGAGCCGTTGAGTGGGATGATCGTCTCAGAGGTGGAGATCATGAACTTGCCGTTCAGGAGGTAGTCTCCGTTTGGCCTGCGGAGAGCTAGGTAGGCAGTGTAGCGCGTCTGGTCCTTGGCTTTGTGTTGACGAACCTTGATGTGGGTGGAGCCTGCAGGAATCTTCACAACGTCAGTGTATCCCTTACTGTTTGGAAGCAGAGAAAGTAGTGTAGTGGTTAGATCAGTATGTTGTTCTGTTGTCACATACAATGCTAAAGTTCATGTCAGCCAAATGTATATTTAATTTGGAGACATTAACAGACATTTAGGCCTTAAAATGTCAAATATAATTTTGACATGTCTGTAAAGTTGCATTAATTTCAAACTCACTTTTAAAAGTGTTTTTGTGGGAAATTGCTATTGATCACACTGAAGAAATCTACAAACAAAACCCACATGGAATCAATAACCACTAATGCAAAGTGTGTGAGTTGTCTACATCCATGACAACAGCCTGTACACTAATTTTCCACAAAAATCCTTATGCTTCTCTTTTGCTCCTCTACAGATACTGAAGACACTAGCTACTGTTAAGCTTAGAAACAGAGTTCACTAACTCCAACACAAACTTCACGTAAGTACACATCTTGACACATTTCACCTTTAGCATTACTTTGATCTGATACGTAAATGCAAGTTCAGTGAGATTCGGCTGAAGAAGAGCACATTTAATTCTGGATCAAAGCCTGTTGAAGATAAATTTAAAGCCTGTTATGCCTTGTTAAGATATTGTTCAAATTATATCCATACTTTTTTCCCCAGTATGGATATCACATGAAATAGATCTTAAATGTAACTTTTTGAAACCCTGAATCAGGAATTTCTGACATTTACATTAATGCTGTACATCCTATTTTATTTTAGCCTATTCTTCCCTTTCTACAAATATGATGTGAATGCAGAAACCAACTGCCAACCATCTTACCCTTCACATGTAAGTCAATGGACGTTTCCCATAATATCATCCTGTAACAAACACAGTGTCTCCATGTGGTCTAGGTTTTCGCCTTACCTCCTCTTAGTGAAGTTGCCAACTACACGTATACATCCTGTGCTGTCGCCTCCACATATACCACACTTGTCAAACTGCAGCTTGGAGCCGATGATGCCGTCGCAGCCTGTTCGCACACATTTCCCCTTCACGCACACAGAGCTGCTGTACGGACGACACTCAGTTCCGTCCGTCACCTGAAAACAGAGTCGCAGTCATGTCATCGTCCTCAATGTTATCTTTTCATCAAAGTTCTGTGCACTTTCCTGTTGATCTAACTCACCCTCTGAGAGAACACCACATAATATCCTGTTCCTTTTGCTCGACAGGTCAGCTTACACACATCTTTAGGAAGAACTCCCGCGTATTTAGGCACCCACTCGACAAAGGTCTTCACACCTTTTGGATCCGTCTGAGGACCGTTGCGCACCTCACATTGCTCCTGGCGGAAACTCTTATCTGCAGAAAAGATCCGTCAAAGGTTTGAAAAGAAGGTGACGACAGCAAGACGTGCCGTGAAGCCAAAACCAAAAACAACAATCTGTAAAGCCTCTAAATCAGGCACGTACTCGATGGTGGACAGGGCGTGACGTTGCAGGACCGGTAGATGGCTCTCTTCCCTGTGCAGTAGCGCCCGTTGTTCCGTGGCGGCGGGTTATTGCACAGTCGCTGGGCGAACTGCACCCCGCCTCCGCAAGTTCTGGAGCATGCACCCCACGGACCCCAGGAACTCCAGCTACCGTGGTTGGATGTCTGAGGAGAGGAAAGATAAAATGACAGAAAAAGGAGAGATCAGAGAGTAGTGGGGGATGAAGAGGCACATGAGAGAGGACAATTAGTGCTTATCTGACATGTTGGAAGTCAGGGTGGTTGCTAACTCAACCACAGCCTTTGGAGAGATCTGCGATAAAGAAAAATGTGGCTCTGGAAAAGAGACTAGCTATGCTCATGTGATAAGAACTGTGTGACTGAAATCACTTCAGTCACTAAAGTCTTTTTTAAAGCCACTTATTAGGACAGCATGACTGGATATGTGGTATAACTCTCACATGCTTCCCCTCAGGAGCTGCCTGAATGAAACTGTGAAGGTAATGTGCTTAATTCTCTGATTTCCAACCCCTGCTTCATGAATCACCAGTGATCAAAATTACTGGATAAGTAGCGTTTTATGTTTTACTTCACTGATTTGATCAGCAGCAGTCTTTAGAGTACTTCAGCCACGTCTTTCCACAGTAAAAGCTTACTTAATCTGTAATCATGCTCAAAGAAATATATTGAGTTTAAAGGATTTTGAAGTCTAAAATGGAGGGGTTTAACGTCTCCGAGCATTAAAGTTGTCGTCATACAAGCAGTGAAAATGAAGCGAGTCAGAACTTGGGCTGATTCCACTCGTGCACTCGCCTGCCAAAGATCGAGTCAGACTCATCAAACGTCATGTGACAAATAAACACACCAAGATTCAGATTCTTTTTGACTCTCGCTCTCTTTCCCGGCCTGCCAAAAACAGATCTGGTCCTTAATGTCATTAAGGCTGAATTCAATTTAGGTTAGCTTAAACGAAGACAAGAGAACAAACAACATAGATCAGCAGTGGCACAAATAAGGCCGACCACACAATGAAGTCATATAAAAAAAAAAAATTAAAAACCTGAGATATTGTTTCCTCTTAAATGTCTCTGTCTCTTTTTCTTTCTAAGTCCATACTTTTGTTTTTCTTCTGCACCACACAGCATAGTTTGTGTGTTGCATGCTTAAAATACCCATTTTTAAACTATAAAAAGGTATCTATTTTTGATTCTCTCATCTTATCTGTCTTGCAAGCACTTCTTCTAAATAAACACTAAAACTGCCATTTAAAGACCGTTGGCATTTTGATATCATATCACATGATTTTCATCACATTTTTTTCTGAGCACTTTAATTCTGAAGTCGACAGACAAGTTCTTAAAGTGCTCAGGAAGACCTCACATCCATCGTCTTACCGAGTAGTGCCTCTTGCGTGTTTTGTCCACACATTTTCCCTGCAGACAGATGCGTCCTTTGCCGCATGGCGTCCCCTCCACAGCCGGCAGCTTCTTGGTCAGACACACCATCTGTCCCTGGCGAATCACCGCGCACCACAACCGAGAGCACACGTCCATGCCCGGACACACCGTGTACTCTGGGCCGAACGCCAGGCGGCACTGACGGACGGCGTCGTAGCTCTGCCCTGGGAGCTCCTCAGGGCCCAGAAGAGGATGACGAGGAGGGTCTAGAAGACACTCAGCTGCGGCAAGACAGGAAGGATGGAATTAAAGAGGGGCTGGACTTCCCTAAATGTTTTTGGTTATTATTGGTATTCTTTGCTACTTAGTGAAACAAAATGTCTCAGGTTTGAGATCATCTGTTTTACAGGATTTAGGGATACTAACAAGTATGAAAGCCTTTCCGTCAGAAGGTGCCAATATCATACAATAGTCATCCTATACAACACCCTGGTGTAAATTACATAATTGGCTACGGACACACGGGTACAAATTGTCTCTGCCTTTATATACACCCAGGTGGGTGTAAATAGCCACATGGGCTGTTCCACTCTGGATGTGAATCACATTGTGGACTACAGACACCCTGGTGCAAATAGCAGCTGCATTATAATTATGTCTACTTTAGGTTTGTTTACATCATTATTTTTTCTCCAACTTTCAAAACATTTTGATGTTGTTTTCCTCAGTCCCTTCCCTTCAAGCTTACACACTTGTTCATGTATGACCTTTTTTCTGTAAGATTAAGGCTATTCAGCTAGTGTTTTAACTTGTTTTCCTTGAAAAACAAATAAAAACGGTGGCTGTCTGAATATCAGCACTTTGTCAGTTGTGTGCAAGTTGACACACTACACCCTCTACTGGGGACAAACACTCTGCGGGCCATCAATTTTAGCCTGGTGACAAATGACACCCATATGACCAGTCTGTTAATTAAAGTGCTGGAGCAGTAGCATATTTTATGAAGCAGTGCTGCTGGTACATGAATTGTGCTGCAGGCAAAGAAATACACTTTAAAGTATTGTGGGAAAGAAGCTTTCAGAAGTTGAACTCAGATGGATGCAATTTGTACATAGAGAAAATAAAACTTCTACAGGCTGAGAAAAGTTCTCACTATGCTGATAAATGACAAATTAAAAGAATTACAGATGTTTGCTGCTGTGTGCTGAATTCCAGATGTTCTCTGAACCGCAGGCATGGACTCCTTCCCTCCATGTGTCTCTATTTATGTGCGTTTCTCCCCAAACTCACCGTTGCCGTCGTCGAAGAAGTCAGTGATCGTTGCCGAGGTGCAGCGGCTCCAGGGTTTGGAGGCGTCGATGGAGGTGAGGATGGAGGACATGAGCCGCTTGTCGCTGTTTACTCCAAATCGCTCCTCGCAGAACTTGGAGTCGTCGTGGGACAAGCCGAGCAGGTGACCTGGGACAGAGAGGGAGTGGACACTCTTACTGGAAAATTATGGCTGAAAGGGAAGTGATGGGGTTTTGTCACAGGTTTCTACACGCACCAAGAATGGGAAAAGAAAACATACACAGTCCTCAGTGAGTGACATCGATTAAATTAATCATGGAGAGAGATCTGCTGAATGATGTTGAGCGTGCATGCCCTGGCCTGTCGGTGTTTGTGTGTGTGTGCGCGCGTATCCATGCCTACCTATCTCGTGTGCGACAGTAAATGCGGCGTGAAGCCCGTCGTCCTCGATGACAGCACAGCTTCTCTCCGGGGAGCAGATGGTGCCGACGTCCGCCATGCCCAGGGTGTCGCAGGAGTGGTGTCCACAGAGGTCCTGGACAAACCAAACGTGATTACATTAACACTTCTGAAGAGGCAGCCACTGGACCTTTCTGCAGGGTTCGTACAGCTTAGGGCAAGTTAGATTTAAGCCTTTTTAAGTATCACTGGGAATGAAAATTAAGACCGAAATCTTTAACAATAAATTGCTTCAATTGAAGCAGTTACTTCAGGTTAGAGACACTTCTGCTCCAATGTTTATTGTAACATAACACATGACTGTTTTTGTCCAGGGAAAAAAAGTTAGGAGACTACTTTAAAATGACTTTCTAGGGTGGAGCACATGTAAATCCATAACATAAACGACATAAATGAGTCAGGAAGGGAGAACTGGGTGTCTGTAACGGTACAGGTGATGCTCAGGTAGCGGGTTGCGCTAACGCTAACAGCGCTACAGATCTGCCTAAAGTATTAACTGTTCACGGTAACACAGCCTGCTTGGGGTTTGTTCATGCAACGAAAATGTGTGCATTTGTTTTGACTTCTTACGGCGATTCAGAAAAAGAGTCATGGAATCCTACTTCCCATCACTTCGTAAAGATTAGATTAGTAAGAGATTAATGAATTCAATGTTTTGTAAGACTTTTAACGATCCACACAACCCCGATTTAATCGGCACGAAGAAAACCTTTCATGATGCACAAATCAAATTCCAGTTCTGTTTTGTCCACCATCAATCTTTATTAACTGTTCGG
>JAPQRN010000013.1:3973702-3983867 GCA_037367275.1 Coranthus polyacanthus
AAACAAACAAACAAACAACAAAAAATGACAATCAACTTCACTGCGTAGTTTTTAAAAGACTAATATGTGTAAAGGGTCAAAACATATTACATTACTGCATTGTCAAAAACTAAAAGCTAACCATGAGTACTGGATAGTAGTTGTGTAACAAATCTGAAACCGAGAGTAACCTGTGAAACGAACGTCTATGTTCTGGAGCGGCAGTAGCTTTAGTAGGGGTATGAACCGAACCGTGGATCAAACCCTGAGGACTGAACTGAATCTGGAGAATCATTACACCTTTCATGAAATCTTGCTTTAGCATTACTTCTTCTTGATATAAAGCCTGTTATGAACCATTAGAACTCTGCGATATGGTGATCGCAGGTGATGAAGCTAAAGTACAAAAAAAATCTAATCATTGTCTTCAACATGTCTGACTCATAGAGCCATTTCAGATGACGTCTGCACCCCACAGAATCAAAGCTAAGCAGACAAGCTAACAGAAGCAGTGATCTCTCATAGAGAGTAAAAAGTTAGGCACGTAATGATTACGTTGTTATTGCTGTGCTTATGGTCCACTCATACAGAGGCTTCACTGGGAAATAAAAAAGACAAAATGGAGGCCTGAAGCAGGAGGAGGTTAAGAATGAGGAGTGTCTGCTGTTTCAGAATAGGTGTTCACTGTTTGCCACACCTGACTGGCGGAACATCGTCCGATGCTTAGTCATCACTGATCACTTCGAGGTCATGTTATCCTGGATGTCACCGTTGGGTTCCTTTGGCTTCTCGGTCAGCGGCAGTGCAGAGCTGTAGGCCACAGCGGAGTTGTTGGTGTGGGGGTGGTGGAGGGGCAGCTTTGAGTCCACGGCTGGGCTACACAGACGGCGAAAGCGCTGCGGAGTCAAAGAGTCACAAGTCAGTCCATCGTTTTGGCATTTCAACATCTGAACAAATCCATACGTTTGCATTTTCCAGCATCTCGATGTTTAACACATTGTTAGAAGTGCAACGGGTAATATGATCAAACGGAATGCTGTCGTAACCTGTGGCAGGGTTCCTGGGGTGGTGGCCAGAGCATATATGGCCCAAATGGGAAGCAGCGAGACGGACGAGAGGGTGAGGAGCCAGCCCAGTGTGGTGGCCCAGGTCGGAGCCACCAGGCCTTTCCCCAGGCTCAACGGGGACCAACGCACCAGGGAAAACACAAAGGTAGCCTGAAGAGGGGATGGCATTAGCAACTTACTGCAAGGTTACTGTAACCTGGAGACTCAGCCATATCATTATTCATGTTTTTAAAAGACGATTTGTCATATTTTGATCATCCTCCGAGATTTTTGGAAACACAAGCGTCTTTATCTAGAAACATCATTAAAAACACAGCTGGCTCCACTTCAGTGCAACTGGATTTTGGAAGAGAACTTCAAACAAGTTCATCTGGATCTGAACGAGAGAGACTGTTGGAACAGGCCCCGTTCAGAGCTGGCATCAACATCATTCACGAGTGGACAGCTCTAATGCAAGGTGTGAACGCAGTCAAGTTGGCTGGTTGTCATCTTAACAATTAAAAGGTGTGTTGACTGATTCACAATGTCAACTACATAGAGTAACAGGCAAGAAAACATTCCCACTTAAAGGTTGCCCCGGTAGCCTCTGAGCTGCACAGTCAATCTAATTTGCAAATAAACATTACAAAGTTGTCCTGCTAAACCTAAATAGCTTGGCGCTGCATTCACAGTCCCTGCAGGAAACGACAGCTTGCGTCACGTTTTAGTCAACAGATGGGAAAGTGAGAACTGATCACAAGAGATGATTTGATAAATGCACGTGGATACGCATTCCACTGCCAGGTGTGAACGGACGTGCTTGGAGCTGTCCACTTGTGATTAGATCACGAGAAACACGTTAAAGCCAGGTCTGAGTTTGAAAATATCTTTTGTGGCAAAATGACCCAACACATTTATCCGACAGCAAGTAAACACTGTGCCACAGTACACTTCTCAGTTAAGGATATTTTATAAAACCTGATTCACCTGCAAGTCATGGTTTGCTTGAAAAAAAAAAAACACACAGTTCATCTGCCTTGTGTTTTCAGATATTCTCAGATTCTACCAAACTAAAGAGGCTCACTTCTGTTTCAGATTATGTTCAAACATGTCAATAAAAAGTTTGGGGTCGACTAATGGATGTTTTTGGACGCCAGGATTCAAAAACACCAATTGTTACTGACTGGCATGACATGAGAACGTAGACAGAAAACATGCGCAATGGGTGGCAGATCGACTGACGATCGGGGGGGGGGGGGGGGCGGTATGAAATCTCGAAACACGCATGTGTGTGTGCGCCATTTCACAGCAGGCGGACGCTAAGCGGTGTGAGAGCGGGTCAGCAGGGCGGGGTGGCTCACAGTGCACACAGCTGGGGTCAGGTATTTCCAGCACAGCTTGAAGACAGACAGGGGGCTGTAACCAGTCATATCCCGGATGTTGGCACTGAAGCGCTCCGCTCCTGTGTGGGGAAAGAAGAAGAAGAAGAAGAAGAAGAAGAAGAAAAAAAAAAAGAGCTAGTTCACCAAGAGTGGCTGTGGTTTGGTTTGACATCATGGTTTGGTTAAACGCTCGCTTGTTGTTTTTGGTGGCAGTGACCAACTTTGGTTAGAAAAGTCTTTTTCCTCAGTACCCACCACTAAAGAGGAAACAACCAGAGAAATGCTTAAGAGCTTTGCAGCAAGAACGTTTCTTTAACCTGCCATTTCCTCGTTTTTAATACATAGTGACATGAGCTGCGTTGGATTGACTAGATGACTGCTCGTGTTCCTTACTCACAAAACGTTGGGTTTCAAAATGATGTCTGTTAATGTATTCTCACCATATAACTATTTAAAACTACAATTACCACCTCGCAGTTGTAAACCTCTGCCATCTGGTCAAGTCGCAGTTCTGTCCAGACTCATGATAGACGCAGTGAAGACTTTAAAAGGAATTTAATAAAAAGATGAGAAATGTGCCGTCTTCACCCACAGGCTATGTTTACAGAGGAGTATGCTGTTTTTACGTTAAGATGTGCGATCGTTATGAATTGTCACCTCATGATTCATACCAGAAACGCTACACAATTGACGGACAACCCAGGAGGCATAGAGATCAAGCTCCAGCCTCTCCTGTATCTCACATTTGCGAGAAATGTTTTGTTCACAAACTAACTATAGGCGTCCCTTTTTTTGTAAAATAAAAGTAATGTGGAGTGCACATAGCCAGCACCTGAAGACTGTTAGTGTATGTTAGGTCCTTAACAAACTGTCAAATCCCACAGTCGTAAAAAAAAAAAAAAACAGGGGAAAGGTGCAGCGGGGTCCTGCCCGATGCGTTACCCAGTCCACTTATAACTCCTCTCCTCCACTCACCTACTGCTGAGAGAGCCATAAAAACATACTCTGTATTCGTATACACACACACACGCACTCCAACCTAACTTGATTATCACCTTTAATGAGACATTACATCCACATTTTTCCGGGCCTTACTTCTCTAACTATTGTTATGCTCTGGTCGTGTCCTGCTCTATACAGCACATTCCACCCATCTCACACTAAAACAAACAATGTTTTTGTGAATGCTGTAGGGCCCCAGGTCTGGCTGGGATAGGGGTTCCCTGGGGCCGTCAGACTGAGACCTAGAGGCGACGGGGCCCAGGGCTGATTTAAGGGCCGGAGGGAGACAGACAGGGGCCTGGCTAGCAGCCAGTCTCCTCACAACAGTGGGTAGCTGCAGCCATGTTAATATATTGTCGACTGACTCTCTGAGTGGAATGTGAAAGGAGCCGCTTCACTGTGTGTGTCTATCAAAGCTGAGGAGCCGCTTCAAGTGCTGAAATCTAAGCAGTGTTTATATAATAGTCTCTAACTGCGACAACGGTGAAGAGATTCACTTCGACATTCTCTGATTTGAAGTGTGGATTGGAAACCCACTGACAGAATAAGATCCATGTAGAGGCCTTCCAAAAGATCAATGATGAGCTTTGATCCACAATCTGAATCACATTGTTCTTACATATTGTAAAATGAAGGCTAGGCACACCTAAACTGTAAGAGTTTTCCACAGGTTTCTGGAGGGCTTAGCCTGTGTGAGGTTTTATTGTTGTCATTATTTGACTAAAAACTAAACTAAATCTAAAAGAAACCTGAGACAAATCTGTCATTGTCGTTTCATCAGTTGTTATTTTGTCAGTGGCAGCAAAACTCCTGCAGGTTAAAGTGGACTTTTAGGGCCGACAGAGGCTAAAGAATCACTATAAACACACTCGAATGCACTAACGTTGCTAGAATCTAGAATTAGTGGACTTGTAAAGTCTGTAAATAAACTTCCAGTCAGAGCAGTGGTATCGTGGAGCTGTTATGTCAGTACGAAAGAATGTCCCATACACTGCAATGAAGATGAAACATAACAGCACCTACTAATGGACTGTTACTCGCTCACAAGGCGTGGCCCATTCCAAATAACTTTTTCATCTTATTGTCCTCACTGATTGTGTAATACTATGGTAAACTAGATGTGCTATTGTCATGAAAAAGACAATGACACGGTGGTGAGACATATACTTGCTCACCTTAGAAGGACTTTAGATGAAAAGCAGAGCCTTTCTTGGAACATACTGGACTCAAAACGAACTGAACGCCCACGGATCTCTGCACTTTATCTATTTATTCCGGTGTTTTTCTCCTTTTATTGTGCTATTGTTCTTTTGTAGTCATTTTCCTTTCTTCTATTTCGTGTGGTGTCATTTTCCTTCTGCGGTTTGAACAGCACTCTTATTTATGTATTACATAATGCGATCTGTATGACTCCTCTGAAAAGCAGATCATATGACAAATTAAGATCATTTATGACGTAATGTCATCAGATCACCCTGGCCCAGATCCATTAGTAGTACAGATGATTGAGAACGGGCTTTTTCTAAACTGTGTCTCTCAGTATGAACATTTATGAATGTGTGGAGAGTAGTATACGAGTAGAGAGGAAAAAGAACAAAAAGGAAAAGGGAAGGTAAGATGGGACAAGAGATTTAGAGGAAATAAGACGAGTTGAGAAAGAGAGGATGAGACTCGAACCGTAGACCCAGCCGATGGCCAGGGACTGGAAGATGGAGAGGAGCAGGAGGCTGGCTCCGCTGCAGGAGAAGTGGTCGTAGATCTGGAACACATACAGGCCGCCCTGCATCGCCGGGATGGAGCGCACACAAAAGAGAGGAAACACCGTTATTCCGTACCGCGACTTAACAGTCATCCGTTAAGTCGTCCGTCCGTCCACTCGGAGCGTGACTTACCGGCGTGACCATGACCAGTCCAATCAGGAAGCAGACGACGCAGACGAACAGCAGCAGCAGCTCTCTGCGGTGGCCTCGTCTGATCAGATGAGGGTACAGGTCAGCCATTGACGTCATCAGGGCCTCCAGACTCACAAACTGAGCGTCAGAGGGGACAGAGGGTCAGGGTGTCTGAGTGTCTGAGTGTCACCTGTGACAATGATCCATCCACGCTTATTGTCAAAATGTTCTTACGTGTGAACTACACGATACTGCGTCTAATACGTCAGTGCCTTTAAAGGTTATTTATCAAAGTCAGTCAGTGTGTGTGTGTTTGTGTACCTGTGTGTCCAGCCCCAGCATGATGATCATGAGGAAGAAGCAAACGGCCCACAGCTGTGGCAGAGGCATCATGGCTACAGCTCTGGGGTAAGCGATAAAAGCAAGGCCAGGACCTGAGGGAACAGAAATGACAAAAAATGACAATAAAGACCAAAACACGTTACGCAAACATCGAGTATGGTTTTGAGCTGTCGACTGTAGTTGTGCGGCTCTCATCTCTCTCTGTACTTTTCGACATGACTCCTGCGTAGGAGTTTAGTGCCGTTTGAGTCTCTTGTTGGGACCACTCTGCAGCATAATTTCCAAAGCACAGTTTTCTGGTCCACGTCAGACTTTTCATGCCCAAACCACATCCATATATGGTCGTACCGCACGGCCCTATTGGGTATTGTTTTGATGGGTTTTTTTTTTTTGTTACCTGACTGGGCTACAGTGCTGATGTCCACTCCCTGCTCCTCAGCCATGAAGCCCAGCACAGAGAAGATAGCAAAACCAGCCAGGAAACTGGTGCTGCTGTTCAGAAGGCACAACAGGAAAGAATCCCTGGAAGCAAATACGCGCCACAATTAATGAATGGAAAAACAGCGTGAAGAAATACATTTGAAGAAAAGTGGAGACAATGTAGAATAGAACATAGTGTGGTTTTGCTCTTGGACTCTGGCCTTGCGCTGTGGCCTGTTACTGTGCACACAAGCCAAGTGTTAAGTGCCTGGCCCTTTCCGTGTGTGTGTGTGTGTGTGTGTGTGTGTGTGTGTGTGTGTGTGTGTGTGTGTGTGTGGGAGTCCTAGAGTGTGGGAAACATGGCAACGAGGGCTTTTCTTTAAGGTGTGGCTGTATCAGTGTGTTTTCTCTGTCCATTCCTGCCATTCCTCCTGCAAGTCATCTGACCAGTGGGAGCTTACATCTTACATTTCAGTGAATACGGTCTGTCTGAAGTGGAGTGTAAGTGGCTACGACTGCTTTTTGTGCGGCTGTGTGTGTGTGTCCAACGTGTCTCACTTATAGCAGTCATTGTTGTATTTGTTGTAACTGCCCAGGGCTGTGAGACTCCCCAGACAGATCCCATAAGAGAAAAAGATCTGGGTACCTGCATCCATCCATACCTACAGAGAGAGACAGGGAGACCGGAAGAGACGGAAAGACAGACATGGAGTCAGCTGCTTACAACCTAATCCTACAATATAGTAACTCTGCAGGGAGTCATACACCGCTGGGCCATGAAAAGAGATGAAAGTAAAAATAGTACACACATAGCGGTTTGTTTTAATGTCCTCAAGAGTGCAGAATGTGCACGATAAAATTCAAAACAAGAACATTATTCTACTTTCCTGCGACTTCTTGCTGATGCTGTTAAACTCCACCCGAGTATAAACTGATATAGTTTTCAAAAAGAAAAGACTCATTCAAGACCCGCAGACGAGTGACGAATTAAAGGAAATCAGTGCTGGGAGTGGTCTCTTCCAGGCTGACGACGTCCCCGTCCATAAGGCACGAGGAACTCACTCAGCTGCGTGATGACTACGTCTATCGCGTGTCTTCGCAGTCACCAGATCTGAACCCAAGGGGAGATTTTAGACTGATGTACCAAATGAGGGGGTTGTCTTTTTGGAGGAATGCTGGCAGAATCAATAACAAGGTGCACTGAAGTTGTTCTGGCGATACGTGGTGACCGTTACTAAGGCGCTTAGTTCGTTTTCTTTAATTTGTCACCAGTCTGTACTTAAACAAATGAGGATCTGCTTGAGTAAAAATGTAAAAAGGACATATTGGTACATTTTTAACAAATTAAATGAAAACTTATGCAAAATTCACATCTTACAGAGCATAGTGGTGGCATACAGGAAACATTTCATATTTAACATGTCTTCAAATTACTGGAAAATTCAATAAAGGAAGAAGTTATTTTTCTTCCTCTGTTTAACTAGTTTCTAGCTAATTACTGTATAGCAAATAACTAAAACAACTCGCACATTATTAACCCATATGTTTGCCCAACTGTGTGGACTAAATAATAGTAACAACGCTGTAAATGATGCAAAACGAGGGACTATTATTTAACTCATGAGCTCAGATTAACCCCTTAATGTACATATACAATAAATCTACATGACTGATATCTAAAAAAAACCCATCTATTTTCACAAACACTTCAGTAAAATTCACATCTCGCAGAGCGTAGCGGTGGCCGTGTCTGTTTCATGGTGAAATATTAACTCTCAACCCTTTCCTGTGTACAAACGTGCCTTTAAATTACTGCACCTGATGATGAAATGACAATGACAGACGTGTCCCAAATGACATAAAATAAGGGAGTCATCTCTAACTCATGAGCTCAGATTCAACCGTCATTATACACCTTATTCTTCGTCAGTAGTGTTAGCGTTAACCTCTGTTATATAGACAGTTATATGACAGAACTATAAAACAGTTTTAACTCCAGACATTTTTTTCCTGTCAGACAGATGACACATTTCCTCGAGATTCCGCGCCAGAGCCTCCGTCAGATCGGTGATTCGCGTACTGGATGTACTCACTGTACTGTCTTTTTCGTCTTCACATCACAACTGGTCCTGTACTGCACAGTACTTGTCAACGCGTCTACTCACCTGACAGGACGGGTCCCAGATTCATAGGAGCTGCCTTACCACCTGAAATACTGGACTGGAAGAGTTTCTGTTTTAATGCTGCGTAGTCTAAAGGCATCCAAACTGCGTGCATGCGCCTGTGTTTTTGTACCTGTGGGTCTGCCAGTCTGGTGTGGTTGGGTTTGAGGTAGTAGATGATGCCCTGGGTCGCTCCCGGCAGGGTGGCACCGCGCACCAGCAGCACAAATAGCATGACATATGGAAAGGTGGCTGTCAGGTACACCACCTACAATGTACACACAGCATGCGGGGATGTGGTCAGGACGGCACCGAGGCAGAGAAAACAGGAAGGGCATGTCTGTGATGTCCCTCAAATACGAAAGAGGGAAAACTCTAATTACGAGACGTGTTGACTGATGGCTGAAAGGGACACAACAAACAAGTCCAAATGACCCGCTGTTATTTCACACGACACCAAAAGATGTATGTTTTGTTTTCCAGCCAAACAGTAACGCGCCGTCCCTCGGGGGTTTTGTTGTTTGAAAAAATAGTTTGCGTCAACACAGAAACTGCAAGTCACCGCTCGGGGGATACGGGGAATTAATGGTTCCTTCAAAGTGAGAGGGAACGAAGCATAAAAAGAGACGATGGATGTCTATCTGTATGCGCTTACTGTGTAATTACAGAATCCACCGCGAGTGTGCGGCTAGATCTACTTGAATCTTCTCCCTCGATACTTGCTATGGGTGAAATCTGATACCACAACACAATTCATTCACTCGACAGACCAGGAGAGCAGGTGTTATCATGCAGCGTGACACCACAACCCCAAACCAGAGGGTATGGAAAAAGAAGATAATACAGAAAGCATTTCTAAATCTACTTTGACTTGTTTTTCAGTGCAGACGGTCAAAGATATGTAATGTTTTGTCTGTTGAACTTCATTTTATTTGTTGTTATTAGAGAAATCGAGGGCGCTTCCAGACACATTCTTAACATTAGGCTTCCTTTTGACACAGCGCAGTTTGAACTGGCATATGTGGATGTAACTATATCTTGTAGTACTTCACAAAGGTTTGCCAAAGTAATCCTGAGTCCATGTGGTGATATCACTTATCGAAACAGTGGTGTGGGCTTTCACCCTTATCGCACAGAAATTCCTCCAGATGTTCTGCACCGTAGAGGGTGAAATATCCAAACCTCTTCTACGAACATGGTTTTTCCTCACACATTTGATGGTAATTGGTGATCCTGCTTTTTCTTTTTAGTCCTAAATGACTAGACCTTTCCCAGAGGCTGCGTTTCTTTTTAACAAATCATGAGTCACTGACCTTTGTGTGTGTGTAATGATGTGTTTCAAATCATATAATTATTATTATTATGATTATTACTCATTACTGGTCCTAAACACTCTCTTTTTTCGGAATGCGTTGCAGGCCTGAATGGCAGGAACAGGCGTTGATTTCCGAGTTGAAACGGGATACGTCCCCTTCAATACTTAGAACATGTGTTATTGTCCCCCCGAATAAAAACACGAGGGCGTCCGGGCGAGTCTTTTTCCTTCAGCACTGGGTCTTCTTTTACTTCCAAGATATAATTTCGGATTTATGAGCTCATGCAATTGCTGAACCTTTTGTTACAAACCTACTCCACCACAGAGACGTTAACAAGGTGTCATCCTCCTCCCTTTCAAAATGTTGTAGGTCTATTCTAGTTGTCAGTTATTTAGAAACCACTGCTTTCTGTTTTTATGAGCATTTTCCAAACTTGTTCTGATTTTGGGGTTGTATTCGTGTTCTCTACTCACCTTTCCAGTAGACTTGACTCCCTTCCACACACAGAAGTAACAGATGAGCCAGACGATGGCCAGACACAGAGCCAGCTTCCAGCTGATTGGACCCAGCTCGTCTAACGTGTTGGAGAGGCGGAGCACCTCCCTCCTAAAACACAAACACACA
>JAPQRN010000013.1:3988483-4004616 GCA_037367275.1 Coranthus polyacanthus
ACACACACACACACGTCCACGAGTTCTGGAGTTAAAGCTTTCACCGGGGTTGTGTACTGCCAAGGTTCTGGTCATACAAACACACCATGACACTGGGGGAGAGGGGGGTTACCACTCAATACACTGTGATACTCCAGGTAATGTATTGCTATTGTTAGTCGAATTTGAAGAAAACCCTCATACATTTATCAACAATGTAACATCCAACACCACACAAGGAAGCGTTGCGATGAATTCAAAAGCAATACTATGACAAAACACAGCCTAGTATCGTGACACTCAAGTGCATTTTTGCCTCTCAACAGCATTTTTCCATGTTAAATATTAATATCCCCAACCCACAACTACAGTACAAGGTTCCAAGTTTGATCCTTTTAAACGCAGCCTTTTTTTTTTTTTTTTTTTATTATTATTATTTTGTGGCAAAATAAGAACAAATGAGGCGTGTTTGAGTTGCCAGTGCAGCACTACCTTATATACGACCTCAGTCCACGTTACTGTAGCTACACTGAGACGATGCACTTATGAATTTATTTATTTTTTTCTTCTACTGCCGTAAACGCTGTGACCCCCGGCTTCACTTCCTTTTCCTTCGTGTTGTCTCCTGCTGCTCCATGTGACTACACAGCAGCCTAGTGATACACACACACATATATAAATATATTAAAACACCCCCCCAAAAAAAAAGTGCCTTCTGCGAGCCACCTGCCGCTTTCTCCGTCCGGCCGCGCAGACGACGTAGCGAAAGATTAAACGGAAGATTACTGCGCGTTTAATATCATCCCGAAATGTCACATGTAACCGCTTTGACACCGCCGTCTCCTGCCAGGGCTGTTTTAATTGCAGAGGTGCGAGGCGAACGCGGACATAACGACGGCTCCGGCGATTCTACCGCAGCGCAACCTCCGATTTCTGGGATGAAGAGGAGTTACGCGGTGAGGGGGGGGAAAAAAATCGCAGTAAATTCGGCATTACGCAGCCTACCTCTGCGCTCCCGGTAGTTCTCTACGCAGGGACCACCTCCGGACACCCCCGTGTGACCGGTGAGGTGGTATGTTCCGGGCGAGGGGCTGCTGGCTGCTGCAGCGCCTCCATTCAAATCTGCACACGGACTGTGTTTGATGTGAGCTGGTGCATCTATGTGGCCGTGAACATGCAACATGACCTCTAATGCTTCATGGGATGATGATGATTTATTTTTTTTTTTTCCTCCAATAGACCTTTTTTATATTACCCTAAAAGTAGCATAACTACACTGACAGTCAATGCAAACTTCCAGGTGAAATGTGCATATTTTTCGAGGCCAAGCGCATTCCTTTAAGGCAGGGGTGTCAAACTCCGGTCCTCGAGGGCCACAACTCAGCATGTTTTAGATGTTTCCCTCTTCCAACACACCTGATTCACACGATCAGCTCATCATCAAGCTCTGCAGAAGCCTGAGAACGACCCTGATCGTGTGAATCAGGTGTGTTGCAAGAGGGAAACATCTAAAACACGCTGGGTTGTGGCCCTCGAGGACCGGAGTTTGACACCCCTGATTTAAGGAATGGTTGTGTAAGGCTGTATATAGGCCATGAAAAAGGCCACCACTGACATCTGTGTGCATGTCAGAATGCCACGTCTGTCAAGGGATGAACGTCTGAGGGCCCTTGCTATGTTGCAGAACAGGTCGGCAGCAGGGTTCCTCGTCCACAGAACAGGCAGCAGCTGGTCCAGGCGTCCACGGATGGACCCTCATCCCTCACGCCTGGTCAGAAGCCTGCGTCAGAGGATTGCTGCCCGCGTTGGAGCCGATGCAGGGCATGCACCATACTGACTGCCGTTGTTTTTGGTTTTTTGCCAGCAGCCACGTTGGTTGGTTTACACTGGTTACAAGAATTTATTTTTGTCACCTTGTTTTCTTACATGTTATAGAATGCGCGTTCATTCTAACTTCATCAGTTTGAATCCGTCAATGAAAATAAATCAAGAATTCGTTGCCTCAAAGTGACCTCATTGACCGTCAGTGTATGTATAAAGTCAGCAGTGCATGTGTTTCTGTAGGACGGCAGCAAGGTACTGTGATCACGTTGTAAGGAAATCTGGGGTTTCCTACGCAAACAAAAGCTACAAATGATAATGTTGTCTGGACGTGCTTGCCATTCTTTCAAACACAATACACTATGCGCACACCAGAAGCCCCCATACATCTTTAGATTTATTGTTATACCAATGCATGTAGCAGCAGCTAAATACTGTAATAAAATACACAAATCTAAATAACTAGAGCAATTTTGATGTCAAAAGAGGTGGTGTGACTTTAGTATTTTAAATATTTTTTAAATCCATTAAAATCGAATCACCAAATTCAAAAATCACAGAGTTCGTCGGCGTTTATTTAACTTTAGAAAACCAGTGAGCGGTGATGCACAGGACAAAAACTAGTCGCGATGTCCACTTCTGCTTCATACTTTGGACTCTGTCCTGTAAATTGTCTTGGCGTCTTAACCATTTAGGCCACCACAAGTGGCTCTAAGAACGCTTAACGGGCTGTGTCATTGCCTGCGCTCCTTTTAGAGCTGCAGTAAAACATCCAGGCTCCTCCGGTTTAGGTTACACTACTAGGTGTATAAATTGACAAGTATGAATTTATCAAACTAGAACGTACAAAGGACATATGAGGAAATGTTTCTGAGTAGGATGACATTGTGTCTGCAGTTCATCCAAAGGAAAAAAAAAATATATTGCCTTGTGTACAGTATATTGCTTTTGGCTTCCTTGTACTTGTGTTAACGATTAGATAAGCCAAAGGTTACAAGAGAGGAAAACAACAATATGTCGGATTGCAACTGACCGACCGTAACTCAGTGCTAATTTTCACAACGGCAATCATAGCTGGTATGATTTAGTGTCTCGACAGCGTTTCGTCCCGATTTATAACAAAATTAACTTTAGTCGCCCTCATTAGTAGGATACATTCCCCAAAGAAAACCCAGAAGTCAAGGGCCAAGAGTCAGGAAGTGGTAAAAAGTTTTGCAATCATATACATTGCACAAATTCCGCAGCTACTTGTGTGCACTCCCCGCACACACCGAGCCTGCATATCCCCTTTCCAAACACAGACTCCGCTTTGCCTCCCAGGGGGGCACATAAAACCCCCCACCTTTACGGGTCCTTCAATACAGTCACCATTGTTCTGTCTTGACAAACCTGTAGCCCCAGTAAACATGGTGCCACGGCGTGTAACTCAGACCAGGCGTAGCCGTACACAATTTCTGCAAGCTTTACGGCTGCTTTTACTGCGTCTGGCATCCAGGGCAGTGGGTCACTGATATACAGTGGAAGGTATTGTAAAAGTCCTTCAGCTTGGTTTATGTTGAGTTTTATTGTCGGAGTATGTTAAAGACAGTTGCTGAAAATTCTGCGGTTTATTATGACATGTGCAAGTGTAGCACATACATATATTACACACACACACACACACCGCAAAGACAAAGCGGCCAGTGTGCAACAGCGTATCGTACCGTAACAGAATCAAACGAAAAGAAAAATTAAATAACTGAATCGCATGCTGAGATGATAGGTTTTTTTAATATTCTGAAATGATTGTTCAGTTAATCGTCAAACAATATCGGCAGAATAATCAGCTGCACAAACTTAAGCGACAAAATACGTCATTATAAATTTCATCCCATATTTTCTGAGCCCAAATGATCCTCATGTGTTAGATGAAAAGTGGGGTCTTTTGAGAGGATGGACTCACCGGTTAAACTCCTTTCTGTCTGTTGCTATCAGTCACCGGGAGACTGCTGCAGTTTATCTGTGTCAAACAAAAAGAATCATGGGTGTTGAAGTTCTTAGAGATAACTCTCTGATGCCAGTGCCTCGTTCTGGGATCTGTTAAAGAGATCATTCAACAAGCGGAGGGTCTCGTGTTCACTACAGCGTCTTAGCGGTGACGTGCCCAGACGTAACCTCCACAGATAAGATATCTGCGTGCTCGTTCATTTTAAGCCAACCTTGGTGCCAGCCACAGAAAAAGAGCCACGAGGTGACAGGGATATGTAAACACACTCCTCATGTGGGCTCATTTGTAAAGGATACAGCCGTCACCTGTGATACTGTGAAGATAAGGTCTCAAAAGGCATTCATCGGCCCACTTCACACCTGGCGTTAGGGTGCGTCTCCACGTGTGTCTCAAGTGACCACTTGTGATCGGATCTCACTTCACCGCTCTATATGCAAGAAAAAAAAACCCCACATCGTTTCTGTTTGACCAAATGAAGGGGTCTGTTCCTTCTATACCCGAGATGTTTGACTCACTCGTGACATACGTTTATGAGCTTATTGAAATTTTCAGATGTCGTGGTCAAAGCCAGCTTATGCCACATGACTGACTTCATGGATCAGTGTGGAACCTTTAGTGGCATCTAGTGGCGAATTTGAAGATTGCAACCAGCTGAGTTGCCCTGGCTTCACCCTCCCCTACGGTGGCCGTAAAAAATGTGAAAGGCCCTTGTTAGAGTCAGTGTTCGGTTTGTCCGTTCTGGGCTTTTGGTTGAGGGCATAATGACTCTGGTCCACACTCCGACATAGCAGGTGACGCAATACACTGCAATGCTGGACGCCACCCACCTTAAACTGCCAAACAGAACCACCAGACCACCGCCAGTTGTGGTCTGAGTGATCGGATCTCAGCGCTTCGTCAATGCAGGTCAGCTGGATCGGCAAAAAAAAATGCATGCCAAGTATGACAGAGCAGAAGATAAAAATATATATATACAAATCATACTATATGTAACAGAGTGAGTTTAGCATCAACCTACTCAAGTCGTGCTCAAAAAGAAAGTTAAGTGTATCTGCGTACATGTTAAACTGGCCCTTTAACTCTGAAGTGCGAAAACGTCACTCACCTGCTGTCTGTGGGACCGACAGGCCAACTGACACCAAATCTAAATGAAAAGACTACACCGATGAAATCTGAGAGCTTAACAACGGATGTTTTTTTTCCTACCCCCTCGATGGAGGTCAGAGGTCAGGGTTAGCTACACTACAGCAAAGCTACAGCAAGTGAGGACTTGCTCAAATGCCTCAACGGGGTGAATGTTCGACAACAAAAGACCATCTATTTGATTATAGTCTACCAGCTATCAGACCAGAAAGGTTTTTTCTGTGCACTCAGACAAGAAACGCTGACCAGCTGCTTCAACATCAGCACAAACACACTGGAACAACTTAAAACGGTCTCCTCGCCTGCTTTGAACCCACTGAGACGGGATTTCGTAGGGCCCTGATGTGGTCAGCATCAGACTACCTCCTCCACATTTTCTGCTTCCCATGTCCTAAATAGGTAAACATTCCTGTGGCTTAACCCCCTTCCTCTTCAACCTGCGTGGAAAACATACCTTATAAAAGAGGAGTCATTTAAGTTTAACCTCTGGCCTTATGTTTACACTGTACAGGCTCCCCTGAGGCTTGTGGTAGGCCAGATATTTGGTGTTGATAATCTTTCCTGGAGATTTTATGGGAATGTTTGGAGGGGCAATTCCCTACATGAATGTTTTTACCACAGCGGGCAGTCCCGTGAGGTATCGCTGCTGCTCTCAGAGATTTGCGGGGCTGCTTTGGAAATCTTGGGCCATTTTTGTTTCTGTTGAGATTATTTTTTGGTTTGACTTCGGATTTTGTCAGTGCTTTGATTTGTTTGAACAGACTTTCAATATTGATGTTTAGTCGAAAGCGGTACTCGGTAAAGGTTCCAAATCCAAAGCCTTACTTCCAGACTTGCATGAAACTTATGTCATACAAGATGTAGGGATGATTTCACTCACCCGCTGGAATGATCAACTTGAAGAAGTGTTTTTCACTGATAGAAAACAATATATTAGGGGTTTAATTTGCTGATTGGATAAAAGAGGACAATTTAAATATGTATCCTTGGGCTGTGTGAAGCTATAATTTTGGCTATTGTAAGACATTTTATGGGCATATCGATTAATAATAATAATATCATTAGGTGCATTTCCATCCAGCTGTTTTTATTCACATTTTCAATTTGCACAAGTGGGAATGCAGAATATTAAAAAAAGTCAAGTCAGGTGTGGCGTTATTAAACCGTGTAAACTGGCTGAGGCTCCCACACCTTCACACTCTGGACTGAGGTTGCCCCGGGGAGGAATGCAAGCCTGGATTATCTCAAAACATCGAATAATAAGCCTCCCTTTTTCGCCACCACAGACCGACAAGCAAATAGAAAGACTTCTGTTTTTCATCCCCGTGGAGAAAGACATGAAGAAAACTCTGTGGGAATCAAACCATGTCTGCAACTTGACGAATTGACTGGATGGGATTTGGTATTTTTGCTTTTATAAGCACACTAAAATAATTTGATTAATTATCTCTGACTACAACCTCTCATGTTTCCATTGTTGTGCACATGACTTCCTTGTGGGATACCTGCAAAATCATTATATCATTACAGGCCACCGCGTCCATTATAACCTGATTTGATTATTTCATGTACTTGTCTTACTTGGCAGCTCTTTTACATTCCACAGACGGCCGTTTCATACGCTTGGATGCCAAGAGACTTAATTGAGGTTAAGCACCTCGGTCAAGGGGCTCTGAGGGCCACACTGGTCCACTGAGGATTTACAGACGGGCCCTTTGACTCAATGACCAACCAGCTTACAGTAAGCACATAATAGAGAAGGGATTCAGAGAGGGAACTTTGAAAATATCGACCACGCCAGGCTGGTATGATGCACATCTGGGTCATGAAACAGGAGGCAAAAAAAAATTTACTTTCTTGTACTTTCACAAACAAGTCTTTTCTCCTGAGACTGTTTTGAGTTTCAGGTACAGGTATGTACTCTCCTTAGAAAATAGTTACAGCCTGTCACTCAATCTGCCGTATTTACATGATATATTACTCTCTGCAAACCACGTTCTGCATTTGACACGTCCCGCGAATGCCTGTAAATCTGCTACATTTACACCAAGACAGACTGAATAGATGGCTCGTAAGATTACATTCCTACAGCTTAATGCTTAGATTACGTGTTGTTTCATTCACCTTCTAACAGATAAAGGGGATTTCTGGAAATATTTACATCTGAGGATCAGTCTTTGGGCTAAAGAGGTACAAGAAAGAGGAGAAAATAGTTTCTTTCAATTCACCTCGTACATCACACTTGGCATCAGTTTTCTGTGAAAAAAAATATCTCAAATAACCATAAAATGAATATGGTAAAAAGGACGTGAGTAGTGACATTAGGGGAGATTTACGGCAGAATGTAATATCAAATGTAGACTGCAGACGCAGGAAGAAAGCGTATCTATTACAAAATCATAGATGCCTGGAAATGTAACAAAGAAGTGGGCACGCATCTACGTACTGGAAAGATGTACTAGATTGAACAACCCCTTCCAGAATCTCCACTACAGTGTTTACTTGAATATAAATCTCTTCCGCTACCAGGGCTTTAACAGCAGCAGCCACGTTTATTCTACGTAATTGGAAGAGCTCACGTAGATCAGAGAGCGGCTTAAACTTTCGAAACTTTTCAACAGGGTCGACAATGTCCAGAACAAACGGAGCCAAATCTGGTGCAACTTTACGACACGCGTCTGAATGAATGAAAACTCAGACGACAAAGAAAGGCGAGTGAAGCGCAGCCATACATCCCGTCATTAACAGCAGATTGTATCGTGCCCTTTGATGCGGGCCTAAAAGGATTGCAGCATCTAACACCCAAATGCCTCCACAAAGTCGTACATTTAGGCCTATTATATAAGTCAAGACCATAGCTACCTTTAGGGACATCGAGATCATGTCATCAGTATATGAGGTATTTGATTTGTTCCCGGTGTGACTTCAGTGTTGTTAATATCTCGGCTTCAGCTCAATTATATCATGTATTATTTTACCTTAAACAACCAGAGTAAGTACATTTATCACTCAAGCAATCTGAGTGGGCTGCGATATGAATAACAGCAGACCAGGATACCGAGTCGTCAAGATAATGAAAGCTCTCTACAGCAGATAAAATCTTTTACACACATGTTTCAGATACAGTGACTACATGCGGTACCATTTCCATCACGGGAGGATGACACAAAGCAATAACTTCTCCGATACAGAACTTTAGCCCACCCAGCCTCCTGCAGGTTTATGATCTAATTTGTACGCAGCCGTACTTCATAAACACATCGTAGCATCGGGGTTCTTCCCTTTCCCGGTGACACGCAGTGGGACGGCGAGGATGCCGGCGACTGCTTGCGAGCCGTTTGGAGAAATACTGTAGAGATTATTTCCAGGTTGCTTTACAGTTATTTTGTTTAAGCCTCCTGCCAGCGACTCATCAAACGGGGCAGATTTCTCGACGCGGGCCAAAGCCCTGCCACGCGGTGATGACAAAAAACAGCATCTGCCGAATCCAAGTAGCTGCCTCAGCACTGCGGTTAGATCACAAGAAAGGGCTGGAAACATGCGTGGTCAACTTTGGCAGGCGATACAAAGTCCCCATGCAGCTAAATTGGGACCACAAATAAAACACACGTGTTGTAACATTAATGACTTCATCCTATAATAGCAGAGAGAAGTAAAGTTGCTCAATATGTACTGTACATAAATTACTTCGTGTACATATATATATATATAATACTAACAAAGGCGCTCAGGTGTTTGTTCGCTGATTAACCATTAAACAAACTAATACTTTTCAGCTAAAAAGCTATTTGATCTTATCAGTGTCAACAGAATTATCTCAGAGAGTAGAGGTTAATCAAAGACTGAGTGGCATTATGGAGAACAATGTTTTGGGGGCTTGTTTGAACGTTTTGGTCACTGCTGGTGATTTTTGTTCATTTTTGTTCTACGTTATGAAAGTGTATTACAAAAGTTCTTACCTGTTCCTTTTATACCACTGGCTAAAATTTTAAGGGTCTATGGAACCTTTTAGGGGCTCTGTGTTCGACATTTTCATCAGTCCTTGTACTTTTGCGTATGGTCATTCTAGGCCTCAGTGCAGAAGACATGCCAGTAGTTGAGTTGTTCCTGCAGGTCCTTAAAACGTCTTAAAATGCTAAAAGTTGCATTAAAAAAGGTCCAGTGTGTGGGACATGGGGGAGATCTAATTACACAAATGGAACATAGTGTGTGCAATCATGTTTTCATTTGTGTATAATCACCTAAAAAAACAAGAATCACTGTGTTTTCATTACATTCGAACGAGTCATTTGTATCTGCACAGAGGGAGCGGGTCGTCTTTCATGAAGCTCAAAATGGACTTCCTCTTCTTCTTTTATCTGTTTTATTGCCAGTAGCATCCATTAGTAAAGCACACTACATCATTTGCCGTGTCTCAGTGTGGACTAGAGTTAATATTCCTTAAATAAAAGCCCAGAAAGGACAAACGGCTCTAACAAGGGGCCACTGCAGTAGAGGGAGTGCTGAGGGCAGATCGGTGCAACTTCACCATTAGATGTTACTTAAGGCTACACGCTGAACCTTTAACCTCAGCTTTGACTAAAAATTGCGTTGATTATGCTGCAGCAAAACTACAAAACCAAACCAAAATGGCACCAATAAGCAATCATGCGGTCAGGATTCGTTGGAGTGGGCTGACGTAGTGTGTGGGCTAACGTGTCTCCTCTCATCATCGAGAAGAAAAAAAAAAAAAGCTACTTCTAGATGCAATAACTTAAAAGTGTTTCTGTTATCTGCAAGGTCAGGCTCAAGAACGGCACATTTGGTGGTTGAAAATAACAAATTTGAATCTCAATGCGGCTAAAAAGCCACGAGCAAACACCTGCCAAGTCTTTGATTTTCTTTCATACATGCTGTGCCAGTATGGATGTGAAGTAGGCCTTAAATTGCGCTCATAATGGTCTTAAAAAACGTTTTCATTCGACTTGCTGAAACCCACAGAGACCCAGTTTTTGACGTCGCTTACTAGTCCTTAAACCCTTAGGTTTTCAGGGGAGCGCAGGAACCTTTCAAAGACTGCAACGACATTATGATATTAATTCAGAGCAAGAAATGATGTGCAGTTTTTGTACAGCTGTTTCAATGCTCTCTAGTCTTATTCTTGCATTCATTAACTCAGAGCGTTAAGTATGTGGTTCAGAAAAACCCACAGTTAACTGGACTGTGCTGTAAAGATGAGGTCAGAAAACTCGTACAAAGAAATTAATGTCCTCTCATTTCAGATGTGAATTGAAACAGGAAGAAGATCAGCTTACAGTCTGCTTTATTCATGCTTTTACCTTGTCATAGACTATATCACATTACTGTCGCTGGTAACCTGACTCCTGTACAGGACCACGAGTTTTTCACACATACACTCACAGTGGTATTCTACACCTCAAACACGGTTACAATGCACCTGAAATGTTGTCCAGACATGGGTATTAACTTCAGAAATTCATACAGATAAAATTATTTATTTGCAGCAATTTCTGCAGTGCATAAATAAACGCACATAAAGAGGGAAGAGTGCAGGGTTTGAGGGATTCTCGATTTATTATATTATTAGATTACATTATGACGTGACCAGCTTTTGTCCAAAAACCTGGGTATATGTGACTGATGTTACTGTGTTTGTGCAAATTTGTAATATACCTCACTTCGGCACAATTTCCATTTACTTCCTGAAGTCATTAAGTGCAGAAATTCCCGCGTATATACACGCATTCTCTACAAATATAAATATGTTTGCACTCACCGGAGTTAACTTGACACCGTTCTCTCTGTAGTGGTCGCACAAATCAGTCGAGGAGTTTGTCCTTAAGAGCGATAAAAACTACACACAGGTCAGGTGGTGGGGACGGATTCACTTTAAACCACAGGTGTATGTGGCTGAACATTCTTCCAGTGAATAATCAGCAGCAATTCAGTTCTGCCCCGAACGCAGGCCCAAACAAGTGCACAGAGGATAATGAAGGCATCACAGGTGAACTGGATGAAGTAGGAGGAGCTGATGAGAGGTAGGAGGATGCCTGAAAAAGCCTATGTCATCGTGACTGTTCAGCTTTTTGGCAATAGGACATAGGCTCGTACTGTCAAAGTGCATACATTATGCAAATCAGCAGCCTGCTCAATCACGCTCTTGTATTATCCAAGAACTAAGCTTTCATCTTCAGCAGACCTGAAGACAAATACGCCCAGTAGACGCTGACATCCTCAACTGTCAAACTGTGAACATACCAACCGCCATGCTGTTAAGTGGTTGTGTGAGACTGTCGGCGTTTCCACTGAAACCCGATGTAGATGAGCTCATGTCATGTGGCGTGTCTTTCTGTGTTCATTCTCCTGCAACATTTTTCCCCATTTCAGTTCACACCACAAACCTTCCGTTTGTTTACAGTCTCTCGGGGCGTCAGTGACACGATCAAGCGTCAATCACTGCCATTACACATATTTTAGAAAAATCTTTGCGAGAACGACTGGCAATGGCTAAATCTTAAGACTTTAGATTACAACCTTTGCACACCGCACACCACATGATTTTGTCCGCGAGTGTAACCGCCGGTTGAGCGAAACACACTCGGTCCAACTGGGCCCGATCAGTCGTCACGTCCAAATCACATTCAGAAATGGCTTTGAAGTTGATAAATGTGTACCCAGCTTTAACAGTCTTTCAACCGTGAAGATTTCAGGGGCCCGTCTTGTCATCCTTAATCCTCAGGTCCTTCCACTTCCAGTGATTTTCCAGCGACCCTCCTCTGGAACCAATTGAGAGCCTCCTTTGCAGTACGTTTTGGATCTTTCATCCTGCTGGAAGGTCCCCTTGAGTTTCATCCTCGTCATCCTCGTAGATGGCAACAGATTCATCTCAAGAATCTCCCATACATGGTGCCATTGATCTTCCCTTTTCTAATATGATTTCTGCAAGTGCCATGAGAAGACAAACAGCCCCACACCATGATGCTTCCACCTCCAAACTTCGCTGCTGGTATGATGTTTTTATGATCATATACAGAGCCATTTATCTTCCATTTATCTGCCGTGTGATGTTATTAGAGCATCCCCCTGAAAGTCACCGATTTGAATAATCATCAGGGGACCCCTTCCAGTCAAGCATTGGTTTTGTTACAACAACAGGGTAAAACGGACAGACGTTTACAAAAATGTACAGGGATAACATGAGGAATTAGAAATAAGGGAAATTATAAATATATTTCGAGCAGGGCTAGTGTACTAGCAAGTTCAAGTTCAAACTCAACTTCACACTCTGTCAAGCCATGTTAAATGTGATTGTATTTGCGCTCTGTCAGGAGGGCGTGGGGTTTTGTCGACCGAGCACACGGAAGTCATACGGTGACAAAGCAACATGAAACAGGAGACCGGTGAGGCTGAAGATACAGCAGGAGCGGACTCTGGACATCCCCGTTCCATGTTTTTTTATGAAATACATACTAGAGAGAGAGGACTTATGGAAGTTAGACATGTATGAGAGGAAGAGGAAGTTCTGTTGTGTGGATAATGACTCAGCAGTTTATAGTTTCAAAACGGTGATGTAAGTTTCGAAACGTGGAAGGCGAAGATTTACTGTGGATGTATTAAGTTATGACATTACCATACGACCAGCAGGAGTCTAGAAACCTGGGCACAAACGTAGCTAATGTCACTGTGTCTACACAGTGTTCCATGTATCTATGCAAATCTGTAACGTATCCCATTTCAACGCAGTTAAGATTCACTTCTTAAAGTCATAAAGTGCAGACATTCCCACATGCATGCATGAATTCTCTGCAAATATGAATCTTTTGCATTCACCGGTGGTAACGGGACACTGTTCTCTCTGTAGCGGCGGTTCTGTCTCTGTCGGCGCAGCAGGAGTTTATCCTTAAGAGTAATAAAAAAAAAATATATACACACCAGTCAGGTGGGAAGAGCAGATAAGATTTAAACACACAGGTGCATGAGCAGAAACAAATGTGTCAGTCATGCTATTGTATTATTCAGAAACACAGTAAAGTTAAATAGAGTTGCTTATAACATTGACCAGTTTTGATGATCTTAACTTTTGATGAATATTGATGGATTTTTTTTTTTTTGTTTTTTTTAAATTGTAAAATTGAATCTCTGTTGATCTTATTTTTTTATTTTTTATCTTATTAACCACACAGTCTCACGTGTTGACTGCTGTATGGAAGAGAGTTAGACCGACCAAAGACTAAAAAGAACATTCAAAAGTGGTGATGGATATTTCTGGCTTTTCAAGTTAAGTCAGATTTTTTTAAATTCCTCATCTGTTGGCTTGTTGGTTTTCTTGTCTGTTAGCAGGATTATGTAAAAACAACTGCACCCTTTTCTATGAAATAGGTGCGGGAAACGGTTCAAAGACAAGCCCACTAAAGGATCCTGGTTTTTTTTTTCTTTTCACTTCATCAGACATCGCGAGACAGGACATTTTATTGAACGACGGGACTGTTGGGACCTTGGTGGAGGTTACACTCCGGGAGTAGGCTTTTAGCCGTCATATACATGGAGTACAAAGAGAGAGGAACTGTCTTTTTAAGCAATCCTTAAAAAAAAAAAAAAAAAGTGGTCAGGCATGACCAGGCGGGTAAAGCAGAGTGAATAAGAGCATCCACTTTGTCTATTATTAACAGGGATAACATGAGGATTATAAATAATTCAAATTCTAAATATATTTCTAGCAGGGCTAGTGCACTTGAAGAAAGAAAAACAAAAAGTAACAATACGTGCTGGTGGTTAACTAATGAGAGAAGCTGAACTGAATGAATGGTGTTTGTAACTCACCCGGTGAGATGGAGAACGCTGCGGAGCGGGGTCTCGCTGTAGAGACGGTACACCAGTTAAACGGTTACACAGGTGTCCTAAGGTGAGCTCAGGAAGCACAGAAACCTCCCATGGAACTGAACACCTCTGGAATCATCCTGCAGACGTATTGATACCGGAGCACCACCTATCTTAATTAAGTTGATTGTTAGTTAACAGGTTGGAGATGGCAGGCTTTGTGTCGTGCAAAGCAGTCCGTGACAGGGTTCATGCTAGAACATTCTTAAACTGAGAAGTTGCGCAAGTTGTCTCTTAAAACAAGGACAACAATCTTGTTCGTCTGCTGAGATCATTTTAGCTTGTGACTGGTTAAATCAAACTCAATATTAGCTTGAATTTTTCTAATTAAGACAAAGTTAGATATATTTTCTTAAAACGAAATTACTTTTCTAATGAAAGAGATGTTGAAAAGATTCTTTTTCATTTCAGAAGAAAAGACATTTCCGCAAAAACAAAGCTTTATTACTACTTCCTTTTGTGATAGCACACCTCATGTAACTTTTTCTTCAATGAAGGAATCTTCCAAAGTCACTCTGTCAAGCCATGTTAAATGTGATTTTATTTCTCAGAATTTACGCTCTGTCAGGAGGGCGTGGGGTTTTGTCGACCGAGCACACGGAAGTCGTACGATGACAAAGCAATATGAAACAGGAAACCGGCGAGGCTGAAGATAGCAGGAGCAGGCTTTGGATATCGCTGTTACATGTTTTTTCTCCTGACTTGTTATTGTTTTATTAAATATATACTAGAGAGATGACTTATGCAAGTTAAACATGTATGAACAGGAGCAAAATGTGCAAACAAAGGATAATGAGTCAGCAGTTTAGAGTTTCCAAACGGTGATGTAAGTTTCGAAACGTGGAAGGCGAAGATTTATTATGGATGTATTAAGTTATGACATTACGATACGACCAGCAGGAGTCTAGAAACCTGGGCACAAACGTAGCTAATGTCACTGTGTCTACACAGTGTTTCATGTAATGTCTATGCAAATCTGTAACGTATCCCATTTCAACGCAATTCAAAGTCATAAAGTGCAGACATTCCCACATACATGCATGAATTCTCTACAAATATAAATCTCTGCATTCACCGGTGGTAATTTGAAGAGGAAAGACAATGTCAGTGAGCAGAAACATCATTCGTCTATCATTAACTGAGTATGTTTATCTGACTAAGTGTGTATCAGACAAATGTACAAATAAACATATATTTGTGGCTCTTGTTGAATCCATCACTTATAGACGCGCTATTGCTTTTATATTATCATCATTTATATATTTAAGAAGAACGAAAGCCCATTTTAATCTTTCAACGTATCGTAACGAACCGAGGGGTTAATGTTCAGCGTTAACGTTCGTTTTTCTCCACGAGGCAAACAACATTCCACAGTCTCTCTTTATTAAGACATTAGCCCGTGTGGCTGCTTCTCTGTCATTGCAGTATTGTGGCATGTTGATGATCCCCTTACAGCTTTATAATCTCAACGCACACAGGCTGCCCGTGTTCGCGTAAACACAGGTTTGGGACGTTTCTGTTTGTCGGCAGCTTGACGTAAAAAAAAACCTGCCGCTCATTTTATTCTTTTAGTCTGTAGAAGGTGTCCCGATGCTGGATTTGTGTGTCTGTTTCTATTGGCAGGATGAGAAGTTCCCATTAGTCTTTGAAAAGTTATAGATCAGCATGCGTGATGAAAAGTGTTGGACATCTACCTGCCTGTCAGCCAGCTCACAAGCTTTTCACTCAGGTGGGGGAGCTCTGGTGTGTGTGTGCTTGAATACTGCACACTGTGTACGTGATTGTAAAAGCCCAATTAGGCCCGTATCTGTTTCACCTCAGTGGTTTTCTGGGAGAGCCAGAAAGAGAGCGAGATGCCGACTGATAGAAGCCAAACCAGTCTGTCATTAAGAGCGCGGGGCCCCATCAAAACAAGACCAACATGCTCTAATAACCACTTTTCCACTGCACGCTGCCTCTGCTTTTTCTTTTTTTTTTTGGAGACGTAGCCTATTTTGACTCTTTGTCATACTTGGAATTTGAATCTAAGATAACTGGGTTTATTTACTCTGGCACAAATATATCATGAACAGTGTCGCGGCACTTACAAACACTGCGAACAGCACAGTAGCAGACAGTAATGGGCGTGCAAAAGAAAATCCCCATGCAAGAAAAGATACACAACAAATAGATAAGCAAAAACTGAATAAAAGCAGATTTGAACAAACACTACATCCACTCCCTCCCCTCTGTCTCATTCCTGCAGAAACACACCATTCAACCTCTATTCAGAGTTTCCGTCTTGTATAATCTGCTTGCATTGTCTCGACATTAAGTTATTTGCGAC
>JAPQRN010000013.1:4004716-4025619 GCA_037367275.1 Coranthus polyacanthus
ACCAGAGGTTAGACTTTTGTGCAACGCGGACACATGTCCTTAAGGAAGGCATTTCTTCAACTGACCCACAGAGCATCATTTTTGGATATGAGAATCTAAAAGCCACATTATAGCAGCGTGCTCCGAGCCGCTGTGACGATGTTACCGATTTGAATTAGAACCGAGACATGAAAAGTTAAGATTAATTTGACTCGCGGGAGGTGGAGGTAGCACAAGTTTAAATGAAGTTTTGGTGCATACAACACGTCTGCCTGGTTCTATGTGGCGTTTTCTTTTGCAGGAATTTCGCCATTTTAATGCCAGGGCTTGCCTCCTACAACCACTTGTTTCAGACAGTCTTTACAACTGGTTTAAAGAACTACAAACAGGCCAGAGTGTATTTCCCCAGAGTTCAGCGCTAAAAAGAAGTGTGAAGATAAGTCTGGCTGTGAAGGACAATGTCAAGATGACTATGTATCCTGAGAGTGATGGATCCGTTCAGAAATCCATGGCGGTCCATGCACCAGTTGCTGAGATGTTTCAGTCTGGGGCAAAGTGGCAGACTGACTGACCAACACTGCTAACATTTTTGAGGCTTTTGGTTTCCACTTTGGCCCCCAAAACTGGACCGACCGACCTTCCGCTCTGTCACTCTCCATATTTTCCTGCCGTCTGGCCGTGTGGGTCACAGATCAGGAATGAGGATGGACAGCAGACAGAGACACAGAAGCCTATTTGGCACAGAGCTCTGGTCACCGACACAGAAAGAAGGAACAAATATGCGGAGAAACTGGGCTGGTCTAAAATAAAAAAAAAAAAACTTGGCAAGTAGTATGTGGTTTGAGCGGATTTAAAAAAGCCTTCAGTGCTGTCAAGTACGTATTGAACTGACCACATACGAGCATGTCTTTCCAGACGAAGCGAAGCTGGGCCTCTGTACCAAACTAGAACCCGAGGCCTGCGGGCTACAAACACAAACCCACTCTTATTTTCCTAATTAAATTAAAAGAGGCAGATTTGTTATCATGGCCTTAGGGAAGACAAGAGCAAATTGCATATAATCAGCGAGTTAGTGGTGTTAATGATGTCCTGCATGCAGAGGTGAATAAAAGACCGTTAAAGAGGAGGTAATTAAGAAAAAGAGACTCGATAAAACAAACTCAACATCGCAGGACAATGAAAACCCCCTCCTGAACACTCGTGTCAGCGCTGAACTCTGTCAGCTGTAATTACTCTATTATTAAAGTAAGATACAGAGTCATTTTTTGCCGTAATTACACCCACGCCCTTTTCCCCTCCGACAGGGGAAATGCATCCCAGGCATCTTTGCTGTGAGCGTTTTAGTCCTGTCTGACATGCTGTCACATTTGTCTTTATCTGATGCCTTAGTCCGACACTGTCAGCGAGCAAACAGGCACCCGAGGGCGTACAGGTGCTTTCTTGAGTTACAGCGCGGTGCGACGCCAGCAAACACAGGCTGTACGCGCTGAAAGAGAGAAGCTGCACACGGGGTCACGCACATATGAAAAACGATCACAGGTTTAATAATGCTTTTGTTTTCAGAAACAACAACATGCTGCTTCGGTAACTGGTGTCGTGCATAGTTGTGCTGGAATGTAACTAAGTCCATTTACTCAAGTACAGATTTGGAGACGCTTGTACTTTACTTGATTATTTCCATTTTAAGAAACTTTCTACTTCTGCTCCACATATCTCAGAGGCAGATCTTGTACTTTTTACTCCACTACATGTGTCTGAAAGCTTTAGTTACCTGTTCCTTTTCACATAAGATATGGCATGTTTATTTGATGCACAAAGTGTTAAGTAAAATTGCCTTCACACTGATGAACAACAACATTAAAATGCTCCAATATTTTAGAACAATATAACAATATAACACAAACAAAACAAAATGAGTACTGTTACTTTTTATACTTTTTTTTTTTTTTTTTTAATACTAGGCCGTTTTCATCTAGTTGCGTCTTTTATGTTGTTTTCGTCTTGTTTCATCTTTTACAACATTTTTATCTCGTTTCATCTTTTATGTTTTTTTGTCTTGTTGCATCTTTTACGTTGTTTTTGTTTTGTTACGTCTCTTACAAATGATTTAAAACCACACGTGACCCTCTGGCCTCTTTAGCTTTCATGTAGGACCAAAAACCAGCTTGAAAAGGAAAAAAAAAAGTTAAAGAACTAATGATTTGATGTTCAAAAGTTATCCTGATAAACTTTTTGGCCATATCGCCCAACCCTACTCCATTTTACTGATAATAAACATACTCTTAACTTGAGTAAGGTTTTGGATACAGAACTGGAAGAGTTTTGGGCAAACATTACTTGTGTTAAATCAAATTAAAAGAGTACATTATTATAGAAATGCAAGGATTAGTCGATGGACTGAATATTTTTGTTCATTTTTTAAGCATAACTGTCTAAAATGTCACTGGTTTAAAAGTGAGAATGTGTTTGTGTTTCACTGAAAACTGAATATTTTTGGGGCTTTCATCTGTTTGTCGGACAAAATAAGGCATCTGAAGAAGCCCTTTCAGGCTCTGTGAAATTATAAATGGAAAATTACAGTAATGATCAAGAAAAAATGACATGTTTGTGTCGGTTAAAACACAACTCACACGCACAAACTGAACACGCGTCATTTGTTCACGGTGAAATATTTACAAGCCTTCATCTGAGGGAACAAGAGCGGAGATGCCTTTATTACATCCATCACCTTTCAACAACCACTTATTTAATCGAGTAGGTGTAGGAGAGGAGTCTGACTGTGTAAAGGGATCCTGTTAGCAGCAGAGCCATGTCTCCTCATGACACATTTGGATTCCTGAGCCGTAAACAAAAGGGCTGTGATCAACAACTGCAGTCCTGCTGCCAGAACACGACTCCAGTGTGTTAACATTCCTCTGGAAAAATCTGCAGATTGTAAGGGGAGTCGAGAAGAAGAGGGCTGGGGAATGGTGTCATGGAATGAGGCATGTGTTTATGGTTTTTCAGCAAAGGCAAAGATGACTTTTTAGTCTGTGCGTGGAGCATTAATCCCATATTTTACTGACGCCTTGGTGCAAGAGTTCTGTCAAGTGAAGACTTAAGACTGACAAAAAAAGAAAAACACGATTTTTGATCCACAATACAAACACTCAGAGGGAACATTTTTGAGGACTAAAGGGAGGGACCACACCTCGGGTCCAAATCTGAGCCCATAACCTCACTATTCTCTGCAGGGACCTCATTTAATAAAACCTCTGTGTGTAGTTTTGGTCCTTTGTCCTAATTGAAGCCAGAGTGGTGATTCATGAAAAGCCCAAGAGCTTCATTTCAAAAGAAGCTACGTAATAATATAGTAACCTTCTGCACAATGTTAAAACTTTATGTATCAGCACATAGATCTCCATCGTATATGGGGGGAGGGCATAGAGAGACATATTCACGGTAGTATGAGCCAACCTGAAAACACTTCATCACCGTTATATCATGAGAGAACAACGGAGACACCTGGTGTATGAAACATTAAAGCCACAGTCACTCAGTTTAGAGGATACAAGTGATTAAGAGCCGTGAACTGAGGAAAGATGTCAAACGTAAGACGATAACTTAAGAAACACAAGAAAACGTCACAAACAACACCTCAACATGTGCATTGCATTTAAAATAAGCCAGGATTTTGCAGGTTGCGGCGCCATGGAGGTTAAGATTCGATGCTTTTCTGTTCTATTTGACTGTAAACTTGACGCTTTGGGGTTTCGGGTTAGCTGGCCAAATCAACATTTGCAGATTTATTTTCTATTTTCTGAACTTCATTCTGAGCAATCATTAAAAAAAAAGTAAAAATCACGATTTGTTCTACTGCTGTCGTCTCCCTCCAGGGTTTTTCGCGTCCTTCCCCTTGTGATGAATTGCCTCGAGACACAAAAGACGCCCGCTGTCCTCTGACGCCTTTCTCCTGCCAAAATGATGGCACTCTTTAAGACCGGGAAAAGCGGAGACGCACAAAAAAGGAGTGCGTTTTGGAAAGTTCCAGTTTATCTTCCGCCGTCTCATGGGAGATGCAGAAGAGGGGCTGCTATGACCATGTACGGCTACTTTTTTTACTTGATGAAACATTTCTGAGTGCATTTACCTGAAGGAATTTCCTCAAACACAAAGCAGCACGTCCAGAAAATGAACTTTGACCCCTCCAGAGGTTGGGTGAATTTTGCCATGACCGGATAATCCATGAGTATTTCAGGCTCACACGTGGTTTGAACTTGACCTTGCACGACATACTCCTCACGTTTTCTATTAGAGATCTTGTTTTGTTCCTTTCCTGAACTTAAGAGCCTCTTTCCTATCTAAGCTCTTAATAGCGGGGCGAATAGCATTCCTCGACATTAGCACGTCATAAAACTGAAAAGGGCTTTCCTTGTGAATCTGTGGCTCCCTTGTGCTATGTAGTGTTAGAAGTACAACATTCTTATAAAGATCCAAATCACGCCTCTAATTATAGCAACCCTGATGTGATGCGAAGATTCAGAGCTTTACTACGGCGGCTTTCCTATTCTTTGTGTTGCGCGTCAACCAAAAACACGCAAACCTACTTCAATATATGTGCGTTAAACATACAAGGGCCGTATTTTGCGGTACGCTGCCCTCACAGACAAAAAGAAAGAAAAGAGGGATCAAGAGAGAGACGAAATGTGTGGATGTAAGGAGATCTGTCTGGAATGCCGTATGAGAGAATGCATGACCGAAAACCACAGAGGCAAACACTGCCCTGCGCCTCGCCTGGCTCCCACCCAAAAACACATGAGCAGAGGAGACAGAGATCCAGACAGCGGTAGGAGATAGAGGAGCATGCCCCACAAATATGCTGCTTAACCCTGGCAGAAACAATAAGCGGGAAAACACACAGAGACGCCTCAGGTTATCAGCACCGAGCATTTTTGGTGTCATTTTATCTGATGGAAGAGGACTTTGGCTCAGCGGAATATGAGCTTCTGCAAAATACGACGACATTGATATACCCGAAGGCAGACCTCCAATGTACTTTTAAGATGAAAAAAAACAGAAGCGCAGCGAGACTTAATTACGTTCGCTCTGACCTGTCAAACACTCCCGACACCTAAAATGTCAGTATTTTCTTTTTTTTTTTTTTTTTTATGAACGCTTTCCTAAAATGGAGAGGCCTCAGTTGTACAGACGTAACAAGACGAAAGTGACACAAAAGATGAAGAAATGACATAAAAAAAAAAAAAAAAACTTACGAAACTAAAATTATATTATTACTTCTTTATCGACAACTACTATTACAACCCCGCTACGATGTTACCATGGCTGAACATCTTTAAATGCAACACACCGACGGAGTTTTAAATTACCTTCGCAAATTTTAAATTCATACATTCTCTTTTACTAGTTTACAGTTTCGTGAGTGGAATTGTCCATCTGTTTCTCCCACTGTGGGTTTTGTCTTTAATGTCCTGGAGCTCTCTTTCCTCTGGGAGGATGTTTGACAGGAAATGATACTGGCCGGAATCCCTCGCAGGGTTTTTAAGACAGCCACTTCCTGCGCCAACCCATGCCAAGCTGTGCCAACTTATGGTCGAGCCCAGACCACCGTGAGAAAAAACAGCGAGTTCTACAGCCTCTGGGAGACGAGGACTTCCCACATACAGTTTTTGACTAATGTATGCATGCAAATGTGATCCCTGCTCCGGCACTGCGGGGTGGACGCATCAAATAGACAGATAAAAAGATGTGGGGCAATATATCAAGTCAGAGGAGGGAAATGTTTGAGAAGGAAGTGGTACAGAAAGATTAAAGGGATGCAAAAAAGAAAGGGGATAGGGGATGAAGACTGGAGCTGGGTGGTGGCTGGTTTTTGATGTTCTGTGACTTTTAATTAACATTTGCTGAAAGACAAAAGTGGACATCCCAGAGAGGGAAGAGAGGTGGAATCGCGGCCAAACGGGAGCTGATAAAAAAAAGGGGGAAGCAGAAAGGTGATAGCGCGGCGGCGAGGGGAAACAGACGGAGGATCGCAGCCAGTTGGAAAGCAGGAGAGCGGAGGAAGAAGGAGGTTTGGCGCTGAGGGTTTCCCTGATGAAGCACAGCTGACGGCGCTAACCTACAGCGCTCTCATGACAGGCCTCACCACATCAACCCCTTCGACATTATTATTCAGCCGTCCAGGGCCGGGCCCACACACACACTCCTGACCCGCTGCACTGCGCTGCGCCGCCAGCGTGTGTGTGATCCCTGATTTAAAGACATGCATGAAATGCTTATTCATGCTCCTGCAATCAGGTACACGCACTGTTCTTCCTACACCGGCTGCTGTTATGTTCTTTGGCTGCTGGCTCAGCTTCTTTTGGATTTAAGTCGCACGAGAAAGCAAATAGTTCAGGTGCAATTTTAAACACGTGTGAAGGAATGAGTATCCTTGCTGCCATTATTCGGGTTGCCAGGTGTGCAGCACTCACATTTCCTCAACCGTCTTTTTTAGTTTGCCACCCTCAGAGTTTTAAAGCCTCTGGAAATTTGGCTTGAAATAGTGAGGAGAAAAAAAAAAAAAGTATCAAAGTTAAGTGTCTCATTAAGCATCCACAAAAATCTGAGAGAAAATAAATGTTCATAGCTCATTAGAAAATCCAGTTTAAAAAAAACATCTCGTATAGCTGTTTAAACCATTTCTCAAGGGTGTGGCGGACTTCATGATTGACATCAGGTTAGATTGTAGCATTAGCTGGACAATCACCAGGGAAAAATGTGAGTAAAATCTGAATTCTGACCGGTCCGTTACATCCATCTTTCTCAACTGGTGGGTTAATTGCTTGGCTATCTGATGTCGGACTTTTATTTTGACAGGAGGCGCGTGAAAGATGTGCCGCAGTCTGACCGTTACCATGGTGACAGCCACATTTGATGGACAGATGACCACTAAAGTTTATGTTGACGTGATGTACATGATGCTGAATCACATATATGACCCTGGGTGTGTTATAAATGGATTGAGGTTCATTGGCTATAAAAGAGTAACAAGAGAGCATAAAGCCATCAAAAGTGAAATGAACAATGAAACAGCTTCCACAAGAAGCTCATCATGTCAGTGGAAACATGCTTACCGGACTATTTTGGAAAAACACTGGCTTGGTTTTAATTCTATAGAAGCCGGTCACGACCTAATGATTTGAATGAATTTGAAAAATGTGGGTCCTGAGGTGAGATGAGTCGAGAACCACTGCCTTAAATGATATGCCAATAAATCAGTTGCATATAATATATAGGATAACTTTATCTATTGTCAGCAACTCGATCAACACACCCACTGTGCCTGATATCTGGACAGGGAGAGAAGGTGCAAACTACCAGACGTAGCCATTTAGCAAAACAAAAACCAACGCTTCCTTGGCAGAAGTGCTCACCGAAAACACAACGTTTTGTTCCGCCAAGTGCACTGCTGTTGGAAAATCAAATATTAGTATGCGGAATTAATTGAATAAAACATTTCAAGCGTAACCTCACCCAATTCAAACCCAACATCAGAGAGTTTACAAACCCTTAAATGACTATTTGACTAGAGTTTGGATATAATCACTGTTAACGTGCTTACTTTTATAAGTAGTGCATAGTTTGAAGGATATTGTCTGTTTAGTTTTCCTGTGGCTTTATATACTGGAAATGTAGTCAATTCGCAGGTCTTCAGGTTTTATGGCAGCGTGGTTGTTTACTGGAGAACCACACGGCATCCAACCAAACAACTTTTCTAATTTCATTAACAGCAGAGAGTCAACATGAACTTTAGTGTCACTTTCAACCCCATGATGCTTATAAACAGCCATAAATACAGCCCTTCATCTCCTTACACACCCTTTTCAGCATGCTAATGATAAATGTCTCTTAGTATCGACATATTGAGCTGGAAAGTTTACTTCCAAAATATATCTTTCATCACTTGCACATCGGTGACAGTAAACTAGAAATTCCAAAGTGTTTGTTTTGCTCATAAATAACCTCGAAACTTGCTCACTCAGTGTCTTTGGTGTCGTAAAACGGCAAAATATTTGAGTTTTATAGCTTCAGCGACAGGGAAGGACGCGGTGGGAATATGTTTGTGTGTATATCTATTTCGGTGCCACACAAACTTTTTCCAGCAGACGGATAAAAATAATTGTATCCGTCCTGTATTATGTAACTGTCTGCGATGAGTCTCGTCTCCACCAACTGTATTAATTGCCAAAGTGTGCGATTTGGATAAATGTGATTCTTTGTTTGTGTGGTAACGGCAACGTTTCATTCCACCTGTGCGCCTGTACTGTATGAGTCTATTTCCTGGAAACAACGAATTCTGAGATGTACGGTGTTAACGTATGCGTTTTTACCTGAGGTCTGAAACCAAACCTGCAGTCCAAAAGCCTGCAGCTGCACCGCAGGAAGCTGGCAACATACATCAGCTGACGGGCCATGTGAAAAGTCAGCCCCCTTGATAAACACTGCATGCACGCACACACACACACACACACACACACCACTTAATCAGTCCTATTTCCAGAAAACAAGATGCACAATGGGGATGCTTTGCTTAAGTCTGCAGGGAATATGGTGTGTTTTGCAGCCCAGGTCTGCTGTTATGTGCGCATGTCTGTATTGATGTGGGTGCACTTGACCCTCGACCTCGGGCTGTCTTTGCGTATAGAGCGCAGAGATCAGCAGACTGTAGGGTCGGAGGCCTTTTAGAAAGATGGATGAGTGGTGGGAGGTCATGTTCCTGTTTTGCCGGCTTAATGCAGCACAGATGTAGCTCCACATTAAAAACAATTGATAAAATGTACTGTTAGGAGTAGAAAATATACTAAAAATTGCCCCTGGTGATGATATATTAAATTTTCCTGCCGTCACATGCTGCAAGTTAATCCATAAACAAACAAGTATAATTACTTATATATATTACAGTGAGTTTTATACCGGAGGCCCTGTGTGTGTGGTGTCTGACAGACAGAGAGAAAATAACGTTTGTCCTTGGTTTCTACAGGCGTGAGAGGTGGAATGTAAAGCGGCTACATTTCCCACAGCCTGGAACACACGTGAACGCACACACACACACATGCACATAATCCCCCTTAAGGTGGCACGTGTGGTGTAAAGAGAGCAGAGGTGAAGCTCTCTCAGTGCTTCTACTCCCTTTTGGGTTTTCCTGAAAAATACACAAAGTACTTTGGACCATCCGTCAGTCTTCAGCCTCCTACAACACCACTGGAAGTGCCTTGGAGACACACATCAGTCACTCGACGGGATGCGTGCTGCAAAAACATTCTCTCATTCTTATATGGTCTAATTACTAGCCAAACATTTCCTAAGAAAAATGCAAGATATCTGGATCCTATTAAATCATGAGGCAAACCCACAATCTTAAAGTTTTGGGTGGTTGTTTGTGGATACAATGGAAGCTAATTGGCCCTGTCTATGTTAATATAATAGAAATAAATACATACAATAGGACTGCAGGCTTCCATGATACTTATACTTTACTATTTTTTTATTGTTCCAGTGCAAATTATGTTGTTTAAAAGGCATTTGTCTCTAGAAAACATTTCAAAAATAAAAATACCAAGAGAAAAGACAATGTTCATTATGTATTGAATGAGTCAGCAATGATGCACGCAGCATATAAACACACAGACAAACTATGAAGTCATACCCATATCCAGTTTCTTTTAAAAAAAAAATACTTGCCATGTGGCTATGGATCAGTGCAAGACTTTAACAATAGACAGGGCCAAAGGTTAATGAATGTGACGCTTTGTGACGAAGCTAACCGTCTCTTCCCGGTCCTCTTCCTGACAGTGGGCAGTAATGGGAGCGAACACGCCCTCATATGCATGCACTGCACACCGGCACAAAAACATACTATCAATACATCCAGAGCAATGCTTTCCCTGGCCAGACCCTGTCAGAGGAAGAACCATGACGGAATAACACAAGGGAACAATCAGCGAGTTCTGCCCTGGAAGAGCTGCCCATCCCTGGGCGACAGAACCAGTGAGGCCTGGGTGGAGGTCTGGAGGGTGTGGGGTGAGGAAGCGGAAAGCTTGGAAGGGAGGCTCCCCTGCTGAAGGATCCTTTTAGCTGCAGCCAGGGAGATCCTTCTGCGGTCAGACGCACACATATTCATATGGAAACACATTCTGTACACATTGCTTTTCTCCCCCGGTGACAGGAGCAGCTTCCTCTTTCACACAAGCAACGGGCCAATATCAATACGCCCACATTGTGTTTGATCTGCGTTAGATCCACAAGCCAGAATTCGTCTATTTTTCAGAGGAGTAAACGCTCAATTTGTTAGCAGAAATACTGCTAAATGTCACGCCACGTGAAGTCCCTCAACTCCAGAAGTCAAAGCTGATCTGTCATGTTTCACTTCGACTTTTTAATTTAAATAATTACACATCCTGACTTGAAGAAAAAAGAAAAAAAAAAAAAAAATCAGACATAAAACAGGGAAGCTGATCTTTGAGTCTGAGGGCGATTTAAGCAAAACATGCTATTAGACCAGAGATGGGACTCATATATAAGACATGAGGATTTAACAGCACTTAAAATGACCATTCATCACTAAAAACCACTCACTCAGGCTGACATCTTAACTAATTGCATTCTCTGTTCGTGTTCATTAAATGCTACATTACACATATATGACATTTGCAGGCCGAGTTACAGCAGGACTTGACCCAGATCTCAGCGCAAATGACAGTGAAAAATGGAGGTGTTATTGGAACATCGTTCCAAACCTTCCACGGGATAGTTTCTGAGAAAAATCCTGCCATGTGGTTCTGGTTTTGTCTTCTGGGAAGTTGCTGAAAAATTGAAAAATATGCCGTGTGAGTGTTCGCTGGTCCTGAAGCTGTCCTGACTGCCAAACTACGTGTCTTTTGAAATGTCAGTTGATGATGATGGCAATGGAGATGTCGCTCAAAAAAAAAAAAAAAAAAAAGGTGCAGGTTTCATGGTTACAGATTGGTCACGGGGTTTGGTCAGTGGAGCAGATGTAAAACCGTGTGACCACTGTGATTCAGAACAGGTGGAAAGAAAAGGGTTGACATATTTTCACGCGTGCATGTCAATAACTAATGGCACAGAGATGAAAACGGCTAGTTCCAGATTGTTTCTCTAATTTACACACTCGGGTTTCGGGATGTTAACAGGATTGAACAAGGACATTTGAAAATATTTGGGATTAAGTCTGACATTTTCTGGCATTTCATGAGATAATCAATGAATCACAAATACATCTGAAAGATACATTTGGGTCATTCTTCCCAATTCATTCTTGGAAAACCTCTCCGAAGTTCATGATATTCATTTGATGGTATTCAAAAGCAAGTGGAGGTATTCATTTTTGTTATTCGGGTAACAAATTGTTGATTTCATTTCAGCAAATATTTACATGAATACACGTTGCAAACTATCCTCAGGTTTTCTTGGATGTTCAGTAGAAATTTCAATCTAATCCAGTGAAAAATAAGCAATTCTTGAGGCTCAGTATTTCAGTGATGAAATGTAGCTCTCAAGGCCAAACTTCGAAAGTATTTGGAGCAGAGCTTTAGGATTTTAGAGGGTCCCGTGAGCTTAATACAAGATTTCACGTGGATTCTTTCAAGAAAATCCATGACATGACCTGGCAAAACTTCTGAAACCTGTGTGAGTTGGCATGCGATGGCCCATTTATGTTGCTACTCTTGGAAAACAAAAAAGGATGTCATCATCGCGAAGTCCTCTATTTCTGAATTGTAGTTTAAAAACTGAACTGGGGATTCTGTTCAGATCAAGTTACAAAAAAACCAAAACCAAGTTGTAATAAAGTGTAGTTTCCCCTTCGTGGGCCCCTTGTAACTGTGCTTACAACAAGTTCATACGCAAACAGGATTTACAAAGCGATGCCTGTCATCTGGTTCTCTCGGCCCTGCACCTGGTGTCAATGAACAGGGGATTAACAGGGGGTCCCTGCCTTGGAACGCCACCAAAGCCACTTATTTAAGAGGCCACGGTGAACACAGGAATGCTTTTTATTCTTATCCAGAGGGGATAATCATGATACATACAGTGAAATGCGATACCGGTCTGTCCTCTCCTCTTGGCTCCTCCTTTTATCTCCTTTTTTCCTCGTTTGTTTTCTCCTGACTTCCCACACATTTGTAGACGACAGACAAAATATCTCACAGATGATGCTCATCTGGCAGGTCGTCCATCCACCCGTCACTTTCTGTATTCGTCTCGCCTCGTCGGAGACAAATGAGTCTGTCTTTATCCGTCGTCAACTTCTGACAGTCAGAAAGCATCCTGCTCCAATTACCCTTGTGTCTCTTCTTCATTTCATCCATTCATCACGTCCTCCGTCTTTCCACTTCCAAGTGCTTGTCAGGTTCTGTCTGTTTTTCACCCCAGTGACCCACATTTAAAAACACCATGGTGTGTTTTTAAGTATAACATGAAAACATATCAGTCAGAATTGAGTTTATGAGGGAAAAACAGCTGGTGCTTGTTATGGACGTTACAGATCGATAAACCGAATCCTCTGCATATTATGATTTTGTGATACTTTAAAGTCACACTTTAAACGCCTGACGGGACTGCTCTTTTAGTGGATGATAGTGACTGAATCACTGAATGGTTCAATGACAGGAATGTGAATCGTATGCACTGGCCTTCACAGTCAGCAAATCTCCAATTGAACGCAGATTTTGGACCGACGTGTTCGACGGTGCTCTTGACCTCCATCAGCAAAAACACAAAATGAGGGAACATCTGTTAGAGGAATGATGCTCATCCCTCCGGTCATAAATCAATGCCAAGGACCACTGAAGATGTCCTGGAGGTATGTTGGTTCCTGCACCTTATTTAAGGCCTGACCGTTTATGTAAGTGCAATTCATTTGCATGCCGGTATGTTTTACTATACAAGCTCCTCACTGCTGCTATATTCTAGCAGCCACTTCTCCAAGCTTCTGAGTAGCATCTGACAGAATCTGAACAGCGATTGGCTATTACAGCTGTCAATCACACATTTAACCACACTACGTCTCTGAAAACACCTTGCAGCACACACAGGCTTTATACGAGCGCTCTAGATGTTGTTGAATCCACGGCCGTATCCATCCAATCCAAAACGAAGCTGAAAATAACTTTTGGATCTTATCAAGTTCGTCAAACATCTATGTATCTTCAATTTGACCGTTGTCAGTCTTACTTTGCAAACGAGGTACTGTTAACACGACAGAGAAGGTGTATCAAAAGGTTTCCTACCCACTGAAAAGACCCAGCTGTTCATCTGAACTGTGGTTTCATCTGGCACCGTGAGAGACTGTTTTCATAGAAATTTGAATGGGGTGATGAGGTCTTTGGGAGGAGGCCTTTAAAAAAGGCACCAACCATTTGTAATCACATTTAATAGGAGGGAGTCTGACATGGGCAGAGAAAGTCCAGCCATGCTGGTCTTTAATGGAGAGCTCCGGGAGAGTTCATCTTCTCCCATCAAGATACGATCTGTGAGAACCTCCCTGCGACGTTAGCCGGCTGGATGCACTGATAACCCTCACACTGACCTCTGCAGACTCTACAGACTCTTGTGTGTCTGTGTGCGGTTTAAAGCTTTATTAGGAATAAGTATCCATCTCCTACAAAACACAATAGTATACTGTTGATTTACGTTGACAAATGACAACTACTGACAACGTATACTTGCTTGACTCAGACATAAGAGTTGAAAGTTTGTTGCTTATTTTAAAGAAATTAAACTTTTTGTGCTCCTTTCTGAATGCATTCTACAAACAGTATTTACCAATTCAGTGTATTTGTATGTGTCGTAACTTAAGGAAACCAGGCTGGAATAAGAAAGCAATTGTCATTTCTAAACACACACCCACACACGCACAATCGACAATTGGATTTGCATAAAGACTTTTGCAGGAAAAGTATCTGCTTACGCTTCTGAAACCACAGTGATTGAGTTCATTTCAAGGTGGTCTGCTTTACATAACATTTCTATTTTATGAGACTTCTGCTTCTGTCCATAAATCTGACATTTAAAATCTACTTTAAAAAGGTTTGAGTTACAAAAGTACATGAACGACGGGATGCATTCGTTACATGGGTTTGAAACCTAGACATACATTATGTGCATTCAAGTGTGTTCAGTCTTTGATCCATGCAGACAGACGGCCACGAGCCTCTCATCTGATTCAGCGTGACTTTGTGACTTTCCCCTCCACCATTGTTACTCTATTTATGTCTCTCTCCAATTAGACATCTGGAGGCGATCTGCACTCCGCATGTTTGTGTGTTTCTCTGTGCGAGTGTGTGTCTATCAAAAATGCTGACAGAGGGGTTTTTCGGGAGGGCAGACGGGGTTGCTGGTAACTGGATGACAGAGGGAGAGCTTTCCATCTTCAGCGGTTCCGCGATGAGTCAGGTTGGGTTTGCTGGGCTGCGTTTGAAGTGAATGATGAAAGATGGTTAAATGACTTTGATAGTTGGCGGTCAACAAGGTGATTTACGCCGCCGTTTCCCATAATAACCTCCCCTTTTGAGGTGTACGCATGTGATTTTGAGTACACTTGCTTAATCACACTGAGGAAATTCTTCCCTTTTTCATTGCATTAACACGTTGCAATGTCAGCTGCGGGTGCCAAACCAAAGTTCTCCCAACGTTACATTCAGATTGTGTAAGCGCTGTTGCAGCGGCGAGGGCCAGAGGACGAGGTCAGCGGCTGCAGCTGTTCACATGTCCTCATCCTGGAAGCAACCATGACTTCACCGCAAGCGTCGGTTCCGCCTCACTTCAAGAATGAACTCTGAACTTCACAGTTTAGCACTCAGCCGTCCTCAGAGATCTGCTGAAATGCCGTTTTATGTCGTGTTTTATTCTCCTATTGGGTGCATTTCTAAATTCTGTTTTCCCTGGCATGGCTCAGACATAATCAGCTATGTTTTCTTGAGTGGTTGAAACTGTGTCAATGGCTTGGAGCACTTGTTGGTTGTGCTACGCCAGATGGGTGGTTCTTTTCCTCTAAAGATGTCGAACTGCCATCAAAATATTACTGAATTCTTTCTTTACAAGTAGCCAAACTGGTTACTTGTCTCAATAGCTCACTGTTAACTGTTTAAAAACTACATATGTCCTCTTCTCCCACAGTGTCTCCACCATAACCTTCCATTCCTCACCTCCTTTCTTCTCCTCCATCCTGGACTTGTACTGATACAGTCCAGAGGCTGTGCTCTGTTTTTCCTCACCTCCCCTTAATGGCTCCTGATGCTCCCCCAGCTTCCAGGATCATATTCCCACCCCACTAATACCCCCCGGACGAATGGCAGAATTAACTAAACACGCCCATTTGCATTCCTTCATGGACCGCCACGCCAAGTCGTAATGCATTCCTCTTCATTTAGCCATGAAGATTAAATTCCTTCCCTTTTAAAAGAATTGTTTGGGTGCTTCCCTTTGGATTCTGGACCACGGCCAATGATAGAACCATGAAAGAATAGATTTTGTTGCAGGAAAATATGGCCCTTTCAAATATTGGTGTGACCATCATGAGTAACTATCAGCATGTCAACCCTTGACACTGACTGTTTATTCTGTGTTAAGTGTGAATTCCTCTTATGGAATCTCTACTTAAAGGAATGCTGTTGGAAATCAGTTCCAAAGTCAGCTTCAAACTTCTGCACCCTTGAGGGCCTGGTTGTATTTATTCAAACATACTTTGCATATTTAGAAAGCAAAAACACACTACTATTACAGATGCAAAATTAGGCCACAATCCTGTGGACAAATTGTGAACTCCGTTGACCTCTGATTGAGTTCTTGGTGTTCTCTTGTGGCCGGCTGATGGGGAGGTTTTGTGACTCAGTAATCATGTCGTGCCGTGGCTTCTTGCCGCCTCGGCTGCTTGTGTGGAGGAGCGTGCATGATCAGCATCTGCTGGCCTGATTTAGCAGAGGGAAAAAAAGTGCACTTCCTGTTGTTGTGCGTCTGGGTCTCACGGTCAGTGACCTCGGGGTTGAAGTTCAGCTTCCTGTGAGAGTCCTGTCTGGCTGAGTTTCACTATGGGAACATAGGGGTAAGAGAAGACACTGGTAACAAGTCCTTAAACAGAGAGATTTTTTTCTCCGTTTTATGTCAACATACTCCTTAAGTGTTTCTAACGGTAATTGATGACAGGAAGTCACCAGCCTGTTGGCAAACTGTCACATGTACACCCTGTTCTCCGCGGCCCCTGCGAAAGGGCCCGCTGTACTCTGACACACTGACATACTGACATACTGACAGACTGACACACCCCTCCATAAAACCCTCCAAAACAAGAGCTCCACTCACACTTTGGTCACAGATAAATCATTGTGAGCAGCAGAAATGGACAACAAGCTTTTGGCGAAGTAGGTCAGTGCCCAGGGGCAGCTAGCCGCCTGCCTGCCAGTGTAGCACCACGATTACCAGATCAGACAAAACAGAACGACGGACTTGTTAAAAAGGAAGAATCCACTGTAAAATAGTGCTAAAAACAGCTCATTGGTAAATTACAGACATAGATACAGGAAATGTTGGCCCATTAGAAAAATGGAAAACTCTTCACAATTTAAAGCTATTTAAAAAAAGACAGAATCTCTTCTAATTATTCTATATCTATGGCTACAGCAGTATTTCATCTGTTATCAAAATGCAGCGAGGAAAGCACAACAGCATCCTGTCTCCAGGGAAATAGTTTTATTGAATATCTGATGTCAGCTGTTAGGACTTTGTCAGAGTCACACTATGACCTTGTTATGCTGAGTAAATGAAGAATGAAAGATGCTGCTTCGTGTCAACGAGAGTGAAGCTGCATGTAAAACACATAAACACACACGCGCGCTCCTGACACGTGGCAGTACATATGTGACTACGCAGCACACGGTGACCCAGACATGTAATCACTATCTCGTAACACAGAGTGCAAACTAAACGTCAGAGCAGGGACGTGGTCCATGTCAGCCAGACACGTTTCATCAACAATGCCACCGGCTGTGTATGTGCAGGTTATGAGAAGCGCTCTGTACATCTCTGACACGCTGTGACATAGAGATATAGATTAGGTAAGCATGTCGCACTATGACAAAGTACTTTTTTTACAGAAAAACAACAAAAAACCGAAGTATGAGTTGCTGTGTAGTTAAAATACGGAGCTGTTTATCACTACATTTGTCTGACAGCTTTAGTTCATCCTCTTCCTGTGAAAACCACCTTCAAATATGTCTGACATCTCTTATGTTCTTGAAGTATATGTTCCCCCCATACTTTAGCATGAAGGTAAAGTGAAGTTCAACCACACGTGCTCAGTCACACAGTTCATACACTTACATTTACACACCCATACTTTATGTATACATATACACACACCCTCCAGGTGGAAAAACTGAGAATTCACCGCATGCCGTTGAATCCTAACTATTTAAATGCCAGGAAAAAAAAAAAAGACTGCTATGGAATGAGTCATCCATCATGGAGTCAAATCCATCATCTGAGGGTGAAGTGATGCACTGTGAAACCGTAGTTCTTTTCAATAGCTTCGTGCTCCATGGGTGTCTGGTATAATGTATTTAAAGAGGACGTGTCCAAAATTATGTTGTAAACGCTTTCAGTAAAGATGTTTCACCTCTTCTCCTACTTTCTTCTTCACCCGTTTCTGACCTCTCTGCCTGTACTCTCTCCTCTCGGTTCCTTTTGTTTTTGTAAAGTGAAGTCACAGTACTTCCCTCCACCTTTCTCCTGCCTCTCCTTTGCTTTCAGGGATCGGGTGAATGTTCAGAGGCTGGAATGTGTTATTGTGACCCATATTCTTCAACCAAAAGACGAGCAAAGAGGGCAAAGCTGCTGACTTGTGGACCGTGCACGCCTACGTACTGCACAGTGTGAGCTCACGCTCTTTCCAAAAGTCTCCTCCTCCTCCTCCTCCTGCTGCTGCTTCTCCTTCTCCTTCTCCCTCCATCTTTCGTCTTCCCTCTATCCTTTTGACCTGCGCTTTTCCACTGCCATATTTCTGTCAATTTTCCCGGGCAGCAGGAAATCTAATCAAGTAGGGAGTGTCCTAACAGATTGTTGAAGGTGAGAGGTTAGTTGTGGCTGGCACTGTTAAAACGTCACTAGGCTCGCTGTGTTTAGAATGGGAGAGGTGTGGATGTTTAAGTGTGTGTACACTGGACACTGCGTTTCATTTATCTAATGAAAATCACAGCACCACTTTTGGTTTTTCCCTGCTTCAAATTCACGCTGCCACCTGTTCAGCTCAAGTTGAAGTGCTTGTACCTGCTTGTTATTGTTACTGAGGTTTAAGGGAAGTGATCTGGGCTTGCAGCAACATACTGTACTATTACTCAGTCTTTCTATTACTCCATTAGTTTTTGCAGGCCAACGTCTTTTTAACCATAACATTTTGGGTGGTCCCAATCTGTGGTTAGCAACCGTCCAGTGAATAAATATGAAGGGATGTGATATAAATAAAGTTACAAGAAAGAAGAAAGTACACTTCAGTATCCAAAAATGCTTCATTATTTTAAACATAGATTTTCTTTATGTCCCTCTTTACATGGGATTTTGTTTTGGTGATCCAAAACCAAGTGGACAGCAGTGACTGAGCCGGTGTCGGTCATGCATTTCCAATTTGTCCAACTGACGAGTTGTGTTCAGATTTCATTACTGCCTCCATCACTTCCACAAAAAAGGTCCAGGAGCCCTGCACACAATTATGTTGTCGGTCAGCCAGATTTGTTTTGAAGAAAATAAAGAAAACAAAAATGTTTCAAGAACTAATATATGTGCTGTTTCAGCTGTTGAGATTGGCAGGATGAAGTCATTTGAGACTTTCAAAAGAGCACAGGACAAGACAAAAAGAATACCAGAAGTGCATCCTGTCCATTTCCATGTTCCTCTGTATTATTTTGAGCTTTGTCACCAAACAACCACCACATCCTGTACCGATTGTCCTCTTACGTCCTTGCCATCAGGATGCATTAGGGATTACACTACAAAAGATGTGGTCAAATGCATCCCAGACTCGCATTAACAGAAGAACAGAAGAAAAAAAAAAAAAAAGCCAAACAAACATGTAGACTAAACGCTCCAATATATCTGACACGTTTCATCCTTATTAGTACTGTACAGAAGTGGTTCTCTAAAACTTTGGCGTACATCTTAGAGTGCGCCGATTTAGATGGATGTTGTTTAACTGTGCTTGTGGTCATGCTTCTGTATCGCTCTACCTCTACTGATATGCGGTGTGTTATCACGCGTGTTGTACATGTTGAGTTTCTAACGTATGCGTGGGGGTTTCGTCCTCCTCCTCATTCAGGCTTTGACAGAGATTCCTCCCCGGTCTTTCATCAAAGCCCCATTAATTCCTATGACTTACTACAGCACACACAGATACATAAAACTACTCTGTCAGCACCTTTGATTAAGCTTTACATGTTCAGAGGCGGACATAAAATTCTTAGAAGTTCATCCAACTCAAACGTGAACTTCAGTCGGATCTTTCAAGCCACAAAGTGAACTATGGGAACTGTTTTTACATGGTGGTTAAAAATGTGTCATTAAATGCATTAAAATGATGGTGGTTGGTTGGGTTTCTAATCAAGGAGACATTTGCAGACGGCCTTAAGTTAAATTTCAACATCATTTAACGAGGGGGATTAACCGGCTTTATGATCACGGCCATTCTACTTCTCTCGGTTCTATGGTTGATCTGATCTGTCGGCTTGTCGGCCAGAAACAAAGCGCTGAACCAGACAGTCAGTCAGCGAGGTCAGCTCACACAGTGTGAAAGAGTGAAACCAGAAAGCTGCCCCCCCCCCCCAGCAGTCGTCGCTACATCAAAAAGGTTACATGTTTCTGTTGAGTGATGGAAAATAGAGGGTGAATAATAAGACAGGAAAAGAAGAAGATATGCATGGATGTGTGACCTCTTTCCATTAACTGTACAGTACTCTGCTTCTAATCTGTTCTCCAGACATGCAGAAAGACAAAGGAGTAGACATAACAGAGAGAAAAAGTTAGACGGGAGGGAGATAGAGGCCCCCTAACTGCAATTTAAACTCGCTTGATTACATTGCCATAAACCATATGTGCATATACAGGACTGGCTGTGTCATCACATTGTTTGTTCAGGTAAAAAAAACGTCACATCACTTCCACCTTTCATTCTGACAGATAATTAGTATATTTCACATGACCAGCTTGTCAGATAACCATAAATAGAGCACATTAGCCATTTAAACAAATGACTTGGATGGATGTTTTTTTCTTTCTCCTTATTACTCGAGGTATAGCTGTGTGATATATTGAATTCATCTTGATGATAACACAGTAAATGCTTCGAATTCATTAGCAATGCAAAGTTCTAAGCAGATGACAGAACGCTCATTACAACCAGAAAAGACTTGACTTGCACCGACTTGGAAAAAATGACTTGTGAGCATCTCTGCCACATGCACGAAAAGGCTGAATCACGGGAGTCCTAAAACACGTTACAGTTTTCCAACGTTTTTTTTTTTTTTTTCTCTAAAGTTGATTACGATTGTGCTTGGACATATCACGTGTGAGGAAAAAAAAAAAAAAAAGTGCCAACACAGATATGGAAAGACAAAATCTCAGCTCGGAGCATCTGCAGTGTTTGGTACATTTCCGTACTTTTCCCCCCACTCGCGCAACTCCGCAGTTTAGGGGCTCTAGTCTTAACACCGATGTGACTCACTGAATCAGCAAACTCCACACTAACAGGTGGCCTCCGGGACCTTCTCTTTAATGAGGAAATTCACATCAATAATGTACCTAAATGTACAGCACAGGTCTGCAGACACATTAAACACACATATATAGTTTATATACTGTGGCCGTGGCTGGCACCACATGATGTC
>JAPQRN010000013.1:4044867-4062407 GCA_037367275.1 Coranthus polyacanthus
CTTAAGTACAGTAATGAAGTATTTGTACTTTACTTCCCGCCTCTGCGCACTAGTGATGTGTGATACCGCTGATTTCCTTTCCAATCAAATACCAAATAAACCCCAGGCTGCCAATACAGATTCCAACACCCACACTTGTAGATGCTTTTACAGTACGCCGTTTAACATGGATAAGTGTCACTGAAATGCACAGAGTATGGGCAACAAAACAACTGAGAAAAAGCTGGAGTGACGTCAGGTGATCCTAGGGACACGAATATCAACTCAAAAATTGCAACCCTGATGTTTATATAGCAATTTCTTGACTGACACATATATTTTTTTATCACTTTTGATGAACCGTAGTTAGTGTTTGCTGCTGTGTCCCCTATAAACCTCAAATTACTGAGGTCAGATTTCAGTCTCTTAATACGAGAATTGATCCTGTAATGCCATGCGTTGGAATGGGAAGTATCAATATTTCAGTATCGATCCACGCGTCAATACAGTCCACGGAGAGCTTGAAAATCCACATAATCGAGCACACAGAGTTGTTCCTGTTGTGCACGGCTTTGTGAAAACAATCCCACTACGCAGATGTTATATGACCTTTTGTGCGGCTCCACAGTAGTGAGCAGTTGACACTAAATGACAATGATCGGCAAGTGGGTGAAACCGTCATTCGCTGCTCACTGGTGACTGACCTATTCAGTGTTTTACGCAGCTGTTATTTATGCCTTCCTCCGCTGAGAGAGCAGGCCGATTCTCCACAGTAGTAAAGTGCAAAAAGTGACTGACCTCACAAGGAGAGTTACATGACGTCATTTCCTCAGCAGAGTGAAAACATGTCACATTCAAACCACAGCTGTACAGAAGAGTCCATTTACAATAAACCGAGGATTTCTAAATGTACCCTAGCTGCTAACCTTTTTAACTTTATTTATAACTCTTAATTTGTCTATTCTTAATCGTCTCCATCCATGCTGTTGCTTCGTGTCCGCAGCACCACGCTTCCTCTGCAGCTTTCGAGTTCGCAGAGCTTCTGCAGACAGGAAGGCCTTAACCCGCCGCAAAACGCTGACCAGACAACGCCGATTTCCCCAACAGGCATCTCGACGCAGAGTTCGGCTATGAAGACAAGACGCAACACAAGATGCCTTTGGGAAACCCAGACCCGGGAGCAGACCACCGCAAGGCTGTGAACGGAGGCCAAGGCCAGATCCCGCCAGGCTGCCAGATGTGGGGGTGTGGATCGGCGGCTGCGGCCATGCCTGTGGCTGGCTGCACTAGCTGACCCGGCCTGCATTGCTGTATACCGTACCTATACCGACACGAGCAGCCTCTTTTCTGGTGTTACATGTGTTGACAGAGAGGAGGCACAGGTTTAAGTATGACACACGAAAAGTCTTGGAGGATGAGAAAATGTTTTTAGAGCATATGTTCGAGCATTAGGCGTATATGTGTGCGTCCGTATGTACACAGTCTAGCAGCTCCCCCTTGGTCTGCCAGACAGTGTTATTGCAGCTGTGCTCGGCCCTCCTCCTCCTCCTCCTCTTCCTCCCCTGACTCACACTTCTTCAGGTGCTTTCCAGCCTCTTTTCCTTCTTCCTCTCTTCTCCTCCCCGTCAGTTTCTTCTTCTTTTTTTTCCTCCCCCCTCAGACTGTCCTCTGCTGAGAGTTTCACCCACATTCTTTAAATTCACGCCAACCAACGGATGACTGACAAATCCCACTTGGCTAGACAGGCCACCGACTCCCTCATTAGCCCCCCCACTTCCACTGCTCATCACCATGACAACAGGCAGATTGAGTGGGTTTACCTACGCCTTGCTAGCTAAGCCAAACAGTAATTTGAGGGTGTGTTTTGTAGGTATGACCTTGAGTACATGGGTGTGTGTGCGCATAGTCACATTTGTCTCTGTGGTATGTTTTCTGTGAATAAGTGCAGGAACGCTAAATTAACACTAGCCATATTACATACTTCCTTTAGGTAAATAACATTAATTTCCTTTAATTTTCCTTGAACTGAACTTGGGTTTTCGCACACCAAATTCTATTTGTTTTATTGTAAAATCTGCTGATTTTATGACTTGTCCGTTTCATTTTGCAGCCTTTTTGAAACACTTAGTAACTTGGCGTTTCTTGGAGTGCTATATAAGCGGTTGTTGTTCAGTTTCAGGTGCTACAAAAAGACATTCATGCCTGTTGCACTGCAGTTGATAGGAGGAATGGTGCTCTTTTGGTTTGTTTAAATGCAATTCTTTGTTGGAAACTCCTTGAAAATATTTCCTCAGTATCATTTCTCTAAAAAACACCCTAATTTAACTGTTAATTAACCAGGAATGCTGACAAAGTGCATGCCTTTGAGAGAAAAGCCCAGATAAAGAGGGGAAAATATTCTGTGCCAAAAGCCCAAAGCTCTACCCGGAAGCTTTTACATTCAAGACTTTTGGTCAAATGTAAACACGCTGTGATTAACTTCAAACCTCGTTTTAAATGGAAACTGTCAAGATAAAAGCGAACTGCCTGAAATAAGAGAGCGCATATGTTAAAATGTGTTTAGTATTTTACCCTCAGAAAGTCACAATGCGGGCCTGGTTTTATCTTATAAAGTAGAGCCAGGGTGGTGGGGGTTAACTGTTCACTGTGGATATGAGGCATTCCACTCTGGAAAGTCAGTTATAATTTTCCTTCATTCATTGGGAGTCAGCTGAGGATCCATTATCTTTCCATTTTACAATCGGGAGTCTTCTCCTAGACGTCACTTAGGGAGAAAAGTTACTCCATAACTTCCAAAACTCCACATTTTTTCCAGCCGCTCACAAGCCCACTTTCTTCTCTGACCTCTCTCGCCTGCCGAAAACCACATGGTAGTGATTGACCAAGCCAGAGGAATTTAAAAATTGTTATTTTCAAAATAGGATAAAAACGCTGCTCTGGGATGAAAATACCTCATAAGCTGGCTCTGAATCTCGTCCATCTGCATTTTGGGCTGGTGGCATGACAGGACCACATCGCACGGACCTGCCCGACCCATATAAACACTTTCTCTGTCCGGTAATTCTTCATTACACAACCATTACCATCTCAAGCCATTTAGCTTATCTGCTTCAGTCGAAAAAAAACACATTCTTCTCCAAAAATAAATATCTTGTCTGATGAAATAACTAAAACCACTTGCGCCAAAATACCATAAAACCATAAAATTCTTGAAACAAGATTTGTGTTGGCCCGCACTACAATTATCTCACTCCATTATGGTTTTTTCAAGGAATCAAGTTCTGACGACAAAGTATTAGATTAACAAACTGTTTAAGATGTCAGGTTCAGTGTGCCTGGGTTTTTCCATCTGTCTATCCACTCTGCAGCAGGTACAGGCCAGATTCCCAGGCTCTGTCTCCAGCCCTCAGGCTGTTTTTCCAGGCTTGGATGGAGCCATTAAAGCCCTTGACCTGGGTCTGGTGGTGAGGCTGACCTGCTGGTGACCAGAGCTGGTGGTGAGGAGCTCCAGGGAGGCCTAACCCCGGGTTCACCCTCTCTGGGTGGGGCCCAGCTGGGGAGGAAACGAAATACGAATGAAGAGGTGGGTGGGGGGTTGGATTTTGCCATGTGTCCTGTAAAAAAGGTATCCAAAAAGTTTTCAGAAAGTGTAATGAACTCTGGTGTGTAAAACCATCTTCTGAGCTTGGCTTCAGATTAAAGTATCCACCTGACTCAGGGGTCAGGTTTACTGATCCCTCTCAGCTCTGTGATGCTTTTTCTCAATTACAGTATTTCTGTTTTTAATGATCTCATTCTGATTTTCCATCCAAATGCTGAAAACCCTGGACTTCCTCCAATTATCATGTTTTTCAAAATTCAATGCCAGTATTTTGGAAATCCAGGATTTGCAAGTTTCAACCAATTACATTTTTAAGACCATTATAAAAACAATTTAAGGCATATTTCACATCCTTCTGGCAAAACGAGAACCAAGGATACGAAGGAAAATAAGAGTCTGACTTTGGTGACGCTCCCGATGTGAGTACAGAATGATACTGGGTGTTTTTTTAAAGCAGCTTTATGTTTCTCTGACTTCCCATGTGACTCTAATGCCTTTATACCTAATTTCCTACTTTGAGTGTTTCCTTTCCACAACGTGCAGTGGGCTTCAGATTTGTTATTTTCAACGGGCTCTAAATGCGCTGTTCTCAATCCACATCTCGTTGAACTCGGACTTACTACCTATGCTGGATGAAAGTAATGTTAACAGCAAAAAAATAAATAAAAAATCAACTTATTATGTCTAGAAGGAGATATTCAATTTAATGTAATGCAATTATCTTTAGTCACTCAGCCATCAGGAATTCACACAAGAAAAAATCTGGATTATTTGTCCAAAATTGTGGATTCTGGACAGCTAACAGACAGACGATGGTAAAAACGCAACCCCCTAGGCGGAGGTAAAAACCAGGCTTAGATACACTGTCGTCCTCTTCATATGGAAATAACGCATAGAGGCCACAACATAGATGAGGATAGGCTACTAAACTACAAGTGTCTGTGGAATATGAGCATTTAATGTGTGCACATAAACATACGGAACGGGACATTTACAGGAACATGTAAATCCAGCCCGCAATATAAGGCGCAACTAGAAAGGTATAAAACCTCTATTGGACGACAGCTTATTTTGATGGTCTGCTGTCAAACGTCCAGGAAAAGCTGGCCCAACGCACAAAAATAACTGCGAGTCACAGCTGCGGCCAAGTCACACTCCCGTGGACAGCATGCGACGGAAAGTTTGTTTGAGGAGTGTTGTTTCTGTTCGGCACATCTGGACGTTTCTACACACACTCGACAACCACACACACACACAAGCCTCTCTCTTAAGGCAATTTGTAAGATTCTGAATTGGATCGTGTTTTTGCAGCCCAATCAATCAGACTTGAACATAAAAGTGTCAAAGAAGCGCGAGCCGTCCACGGGCTGATATATCGCCTTGTGTCATATTCAGAAGAATGATCATTGGCTCGGGGAGTGTTGAGGTAACCGCTAATATGCTTTGCAACCTCAGGCCACATCGGTTTATTTGACTTTGATCGGCTGCCTGAGCTGTCTGCTTGTTTTTGTCGTGACCGATTTAGAGACGAGAGACAATGAAGGAAGAGCAGAGAAACATGCAGACAAAAAAAAAAAATAACCCCATGTGGATGTTTTATCCATAAAGCAGTGGTGTGATGTAACCAAGTACTCAAACACTTGGGAAATTCCATTTTATGCAGCCTTATACTTCTACTCCACTACATCTACAGGTAAATATTGTACTTTTAACTGCAATCCATTTGCCTGACAGCTTTCATTACTTGTCAGATTACAGTTTTTTCATCCCCTCCCCTATCTCCAAATGTGTTGATTTTGAATGTTGTGTTCCTTTATGGGTTGAGAAAATGATCCACCTTATTCTTACGCTCTTAAACGCTTTAAAAACCCTCGCTGATTAGCTGGAAAATGTGTTGGCGCGAAGCTGAAGACAGCTTTTCTGAGCTCATGAAAAGTGGACTTTTTTTTTCAGAGATACGAAGTTCTCACAGGACAGCGACGCCACCTTATAGAATGTGATGCAACAGTACGTAAAGCACTTGAAATGAACTCAACCTTAAAGATCTACAGTAGTAAAATGCAACATGCACGTTAACACAGCACTACTTTTCACACTTTAAGTACATTTTGCTGATAATACTTCAAGTAAGGTTTTGAATGCAGAACCTTTACCCGTAGTGGAGTGTTTTCACATCTTCTCCAGAGACCTCATTAAAATACTGTGCATCATTAAAACTCCCTTTAAACTTCTATTTCCTGCTCTTCTTCCTTTCCCAGCCATATCTCTGTTTATCTGCTTTTTTCCCCCGTCGTCTTCACCAGCCTTTAGTCAACCTGTTCGTCATCCAACATAAACCCAAAAGACCCTGGAAGATTCTCAAATGCAGTTTCCTGAAGCAGGGTGGAAACCGAGATTGGCCTTTGACCTCTTTTGCCCTGCACAGTATCCCAGCACGGATGGCGTATCTGCTTTTGCGAACGCGTTGTAAATCTTTCTCTCAGCCTTGTTCTTCTGGAGCGGGGATTTAAAAAACAAATATAGGAGGACTATTCCACTAGAGCCCACTGTAAATTGTCTCGGCCCACGGTACCGGCCCTGCACGTCAGACTACAGTCTGGAAAAGCTTTGCTCATGTTAACTTACAGCAGGGAATTTCATTCAGGTTTCACAGCCCACTAACTGCAAGATAAACACACACTGACATATGCTAGCAAATTTACTTGAAGCTTAACAACGTCTGCGTGTGATTCAGTGTGCAAATGTTGCAAATCTGCATGGAAATATTTACGTGTCTCGCTGAGCATGTATCCGCAGACGCACAAAATCTATCGTTAGTGTCTAGTGACTATTGTAAAGTACTGCCAACACCAAAACAAGTAAGGAAGGCTGCAGTAACAAAACGCCTGAAAGTGAGAAAGGTAAGATGTATCACATAATGTTTTCTGGGTGTCACCTTGAGAAGTCTTAAGCGCCATTCAGACCAAAGATTCCCGACGAGAGGACCTGAAACTTGCAACTACTTGCAATGTGTTGTGAAAACCTGCCAGTTTACACCAATGTGACTAGACAAGGTCATTTCCACAGCAGAGACTCTTCTGTTTCAGCTGCCAGATTTCTTGTTACAGTTCGCATTTCTAGTATTCATGAAACCGCGGAAAAATCAGATGACAAGATAACTATGCTCTATTCCCACAGAGGAGTTGGTGTTACTGCGAATAGGCAGAAAAACGCTAGAGAGACACTTCTATGAACTGAGTCGAGTCACAGGTGATGCCATCAGTCGCTTGAGTCGAGGTGAGACGGGCCAGTTCCCACCGCTGCAACGTGTCTTCTCGTTGTAAATCTTTGGTCTGAACTGCACCTTTAAAACCGCCTTAAAGAAGGTACTGAAGTCTAGCTTTAAATATTACTCCTCTCCCTGTAGGTATGTTAAAATAGATAAAATAAAGATCTAGTTGCAGGCCTTTGGAAGACGTCAAATCTAAAAACTCACAAACGTACAGGTTACATTTATTTGAACAACAAAATCATTTTACTTACAACAGGCTGCCAGCTTGTAAACTTCACCACTAAAACCAAATAAAGCGGTTTCGACCAAAAAAAAAAAAACGAGCTGTCATCTCCTCTGTCAATTCAGCTTCATGTCTGAGCTGCTGGAGGTTTGTATGTTGCCGGTCTGTGAAATGAAAAATATGAGCATTTCCATATGTTCCAGTCTGGAGCTGATCCTGCGGCTTCATGGATAATTTCATGTACTTAAACTGTATATGAAGAACCTTATATAAATAAAGCACGCACACAAACGTTCACCCTGCTTTTCTACAACCATAAAGCACATCAGACTTTGATAAAAACAACTACATCGATGTAAATAATGAAAAAAGGTCATTTCAGAGTCTGGCTGATAAGGTAAAGACATTTATTTTGTGTTTCTTCAAAGGCAACAGAGGTCAGCGCTGACGTACGTGGATACCCAGACACAGATATGGTGTATGTACCCACCAGCTCTTTTTCAGGCTCTGTCAGCATCTCTCGCCTGTGTTGTTTTAAACTTTTTGGCAAAGCCGCACAGATTTATGTCCTTTCAAGTGTCAGCTTCCTTTGTTCCTTTGCAGTCTGCGACTGGCTTGCTGTTTTTAAAAACAAGGGGTTATTTTCCAAAGATGGGATGTTATTTTCTCAACAGAGGACGCTGTATTCTTTAAAGAATACATTCCTTTAAGAGAATGAGTTTTAGTAAAGAAAACAGCACAAATGAGAAAAACAAGACATAATATTCCTGAAGAAGACCAGATTATTTGATCATGTTTTTACAAAAGAGGACCTGACATGAAGGGAACTTCTCTATGCGAGATGATGATTCAGGGCAGGCACATTTCCTACCACGTACTCTCTCTCAGCCATGTGGCTTTTAGTCAGTGACCACAGGACAATACGGCCGGCCAACAGCGCAGCAGGAAAAAGCCCCGGTTAAGAATGGGATACGAGTCTTCTAACGCATGACAAAATGCAACGGTCATGTGGGAACATGCGCGCTTTTCTTTTCACAACAGACTGGTGGCCTGGTGCACTGCCTCCTCCGAAAGGCATCGCGTTGCACTTGTACCTCATGGAAAGTTTTGCTGTAAATTAATACACTGAACGGTTGCCAAATTGGCACGAGGGCTTGGCCGCTGTTGTTACCAGTTTATTTGCAGATTCATTGCTGGAGACTTAAATGTCAGGAAGCATTACGCTGTATAAAGACATGTGTGACGCTGGGAGGTCTAATATGGAATTGTGCACAATCATCCTACCCACTCCTCCAAAATGGTACCGACATGGCTTACAGCCGACACAGCAAACGTTTTGTAGTGACCATGAAAACCCCCTGGCCTTAATCGAAGAAAACATTTGTAGACGTAGAAGTGGGTTTGTGCAAAGAGGCCCGCAAACACAAAAGGCCAAGAGTGTTATGTGAAGCTTGTGGAAGGCTACGCCAAGACTTTGTTTCAGGTTACATAATTTAAACGCAATGCAACCAAATATTAAGTTTATGTGAACTTTTGACCATTTTTGAGAATGTGACGAAATACAATAAAAGTTGAGTTTATCATCAAGCTGGAGTAGTTGACAGGGCTTTAATTTGTGCCAGAACAGGACCCAGCAGCTCCATTGGAGTTTTGTCATTCTTCTTTTATCCACTGAACTTGAATATTGTCGTTTGTCCGTTTAGATGCAGAATAAAACTGATTTTAAGCAAGTTCAGTCAAAGGTGTCCACTATCCTTGCATCGTAAGGATAGTGAACTCTTGATTTATGCCTAAAAATGTGTTTTGTGAGATCACAGCAGCCACTAAAATCTAAACAGTTCATCCAGGAGTCAAAGTGAACGTTGGTGTCAAATTTGAAGAATTTCCCTCAAGGCGTTCCTGAGGTATCACGTTTTAAACATAACGGGGACGGACCGACAGACGTTAGAGATGTATGGACGCAATTAAAAACAAAAAAGAGAGATTTGCTTTGTGCAAGTCACGTGAGGTAATGGCACGATGTGTTAAACATCAGCCACAGAGAGGAAACCGGTAAACTGTCAAAAACACTGGTAGTTGGGCTAACTGAACTGAGAGAGGGAATTTATATTGAAATGAAATGCTTGGAACTGTGAAAAACTGAGTATAAATGCATTGAGCTAAGGTGTGTGTAAACTCCAGACCTCAACTGTATACCTCATGCTAAGTTTTGCTGTGAATACACTACATGGTTGCCAGATCGGAACAAGGGATTGGCTGCAATCAGTGCCTGTTTGCTGATTCATTGCTGGAAACTCAAACGTCAGGAAGGACTGCTCTGTTTAAATGCATACTGTACGTGATACTGTGAGGCCCAATGTGGAATGTGAATGTACCTGAAAAGCACTTTGGATGATAAAATGCGGATTAAAGCAGCAGAATATGATATACGTGTCTTTATGGAGGCATGGTGAATAGTTCAGTTTCTACTTCCACAATGAAAATCCCCATTAAAAGCACTGCCAAGTGTGCAATCATCCTTTCCTCGTATCCTGCTGGATATCAGATCCCCAGTGGGGTTATAGATCAAAATAAAACTGAGACCCAGACAAACACACACGCTGCATTGTCCTACTGACCCACTCTGCAGACTCCGTGTGTGCGTGCAGTCTGGGGAATGTGGCTGCGCAGCAGATCTGAGTCGACAGTCCTCACAGCAGAGCAGAGTCCAAGCTGCGAGGCCACAGTCAAAGACACAGACCAGACTCCCACTGCAGGCCTCAGACCAGCTTTAACCACACCTTAGGTAACAGGAAAGACGCATGTAAAGACCTTGCATCATTTTAGATTTTCTTGGCTTTAGATTTAACAAGGTCACCTTTAAGTCCAGAAAATGTGACCGTGTTAATCACATCAAACCGCCAGTGTTGGAAGAAGTGTTACTTGAGTAAAAGTACTAATGATGACACTGTGAAAATACTCCATGTTCTGCATTCAGAACGTTCTTATTTTCCTCTGAGATGTAGTGGAGTACAAGTATAAAGCATCATAAAAAGGGAAATACGTACAATGTGCTTAAGTACTTGACTAAATCTACTAAGCTACATTCCATCGCTGCAAACCACCTCTGTACTTCCATACATTGTTATTATTTTAAATCAACGTGTCCGTCAGAAGCTACACAAAGCATGTGTTTCTCATCAGCTGCGATATATGTGCACGTGAAGGAATTCCTGCAGGTTCTTTGTCCCCCTTAAACCCCACGTGTATTTACTGAGCAATTTGCGAAGCGGGTCCGTCTTCTGGAGAGATGGTATATGTCAGACGAGGCACATTTACTTGCTTGTGCGCGGACCAAAACAAATGACATTTAGCAGCCAAAGTGCAGACGCGAGGATTAAAGCGCAAGTCGAACGCGTTTGTCTCATCAGACTGTTTCTTATTTGCTCATGCACACAGACACACACAAAGCCTCTGCCTCGCATGTGTTTTTGGACTCACGCAGCGCACCAGGTAGAATACAGTATGTGCGTACGGAGATGAGAGGTTGTGTGTTGCTTTCATGCAGATCCGGCTCACTTACGCTCACAGGATGTTACGGTCAGGTTGGGAAAACTGTAACAGGAGATATACCGGTACTAAAATAAGCGAATGCACGAGCACGAAAGGTATTTGATTTGAAATGTACAAAAGTGTTGGACGTGTCAGGTCTAAAGGATTAAGATTTCTCATCTTTGAGGCCTCGTGTAAAGGCAGAATGTCTTTTTCCTCTAATATTCATGTAGGAATACGCCCGTTTCATGACACAAATCAATAGCAGGGGTTGCCTTGAGTGCTGCGTCCCGTTCCCCCTAATTGACATGTCGGAGATCTGCTGAAAACTCCTCCACCCACAGAGTGATGATCTGACACAAACACAAACTGTGTCCAGAAAACAGCTGCTTTTGTTAACATTAGACCTTTTGCTTGTCTCACGTCTTTGGTATCCCCTTGGTGGAAAGTGATCGCAGACTGGGTGGGTGGGTAAAAAAACCAGCAGCTTAGTAAAATCACACGATATGATTTGTTGGTTTTTTTTATCGTTCAAATACTTTTCAAATGTGTACACTTCACTTCTGTGGGAAACTGCAAACACGCAAAGTTACCTAGTGCCTTTCGAAATCCATTATTTATGACGTGTTTGGGGGAAAATTATCCAATCCAGACTGATTGTGCCAAATTATACAAATTCTACATTCTTTCTAACAGTGGGAATAACAATGACAACACATTCATCCATTTTTTTTTTTTTTCCAGCATTTGTTTATTAAGACACCCTGCCTCAGCTTGCAGTAAGTAACAGAAACAGAATTTGACGAAAGGCAACCTTCGCAGAGAAGAAAGCATTCGGACTCGCGTTACTCTCGTCCATTTGTTTGACAGCTTCTCATCAGAGCAGAGAGGCCCTGCGGTCAGGAATGGAAGTCACAAATAATCACCCTCACTACTGTAACGCACTAGATTTTTTTAGATTAGACTGTAATTTTACTATTACCTAAGTACGTTTATTATGAGGCATTTTACATTCTTCACTACCATTTGAATTGCCTCCATTAGAAACAGTCTCCACGAACAACACGCGAGAAACTGACGCGATCTCCCAAGCCAAGGCGGCAAGGAAGTTGCTCACGCCGATGATGAAACGCTGGAGAGGTAAAGTGGGTTTACGCAGACCTAAACGAATCTGAATCCCAATCCCGATGAGCCGAGGCTGAACGTGAAGAAAATCTTAGACCGATTTAACCTCAAGTCCAAGGAAGGCGGCAGCTTCATTGCACGGTTTAAGATTTGTTTGCTGAAATATATGGAGACGCTCACAAAAACTCTGCCTCCAACCAGGTGCAGGTGAACTTTACATTTATCTGTGGTTCGCAGGGTATTAGCAGTAAATCATTCATGCTTTGCGTTTGTGTGAACCTGGTTGTCTAATATACATTAGCTAACTAGTTTTGCTTACTTGAGCTTAAGTTACATCCAAACCAGACACATTACAATTATGACTCAGTTACTTGATCTTTTATCTGATAGAGGCTGTGGAGGACTAGACGTGACGGAAATCGACATTTTAATGCAACTGAAAAATACATAAGTGCATTTTTAGCAACTTTACTTTAACATAAGTACAGTTTCACCGCATTAACAGTATTTTTCCATGAGTAAAATCATTCAGTACACCTTACACCTCCGCCTGCAGCGTCCTCTGAAGTCGACGGAAAACATGTCTTACAGGACCGGAGTGAAAAGAAGTAAGACAAACTACCTGCACCTTCATTTTAAAAAGAGACATATTTTACCCTTTGACTTATTTGGCGAAAAGCGAGAAAACACACACAGGGAAGTGGACACAGATTTATGGGTACAAACACAGACACATACAAACACCTATACACACACATGCGCACTAACACCACCCAGCAGTCATATTTTCCCCGAAGCATACTTTCCATATTTTTCCCAGTGACATAAACCAGCTCAAAGGTGTGCGGTGTTTTTTTCTGAACAACCCATTAGTCTCTCAAATGTCAGTGGCGAACCTGCCCCTGTGCGCACACACACACACACACACACACACACACACAAACCTGAAATTCAATCCATTTCATAAACGGAATTATGAGAATATCGTAACAAGAAAACACTCCTGCAGAGGATTTCCGTCCTTCACCGAATTTACTTGTGCTTTGGTAGAATTTGTGTCTGTTTCCTTGATGATTTAGAAGTCATTATGGGAAGGCACTAATATTTTTCTCTTTAAAAGTCTTAGAGGAGTTTATTCATCCTTGCAGTGGTGGCCAAAATGTCTTGTAATCCCACTCATGTCTTGTCCAAGACATCAGTCATCGTTGTGGAAAAAGCTTTTAGTCACAAAACCCACTCAAAGTCGACCTGGAAAAGCAAACAAGACAATTATTAGAGGATAAAAAAAAAACAAAAAACGGGAAGACAGAATTCCCAGAAAGCTTTGCATCAAAACAGCCCGTGGCCCGGCTCTGACCTGTGAGCAGTCAGACGGTGTCTGTCTGGTGTATGAGTGTGTATTTGTGATGTGTTTGCTTGCTTTTCCGTACGGTGTGTATGGGTGAGGCTGCAGGGGAGCGGGTGACAAACTGCAGGCAGAGAGGTCACTGCGGGGGTCAGAGGGGCCGTTTCTCAGCAGGGCCTTTTGGTTCATACACCTTACTGTCATATGAATCACCTGGATCTCATGGATCCTACTGTGCTTCGTTAGTTCCTCCAACATCTGACTTAAGTTTCCAGTTCTTACTTTAAAGCCAGTGTAAAGCAGTAATGTGTTCTGAGTTTTGTCACACCACAGACAAACTACCCAGCCAAATTTGAATGATTAAACAAACCGTAAAGTATATAAAATTAGTTTTCAAAAGCATGAAAAATAAACTGCGCTCTCTGTTCTGAAACGCAGGGGGCATGTCCACTGAAGACGCAGAAATTACACCCAGTCGTGGGGGAAAGGTGGAGTGCCTCTCGAGTCTCAAATACCACTATGACCTGAATAATGGATGTCCTTTTTGGACTTGTACGGGACTTTAACAGCAGACACTGGAGTTTTCATCTTGAATCCTACTTAGTCAAATAAAAATGTAGTTTCTGGGACAAAAGAGTTGGCACCTGTCAAACTAAGTGAAAGGTTGAGAGAAAGTAGAAAAGAAAACAGTACTACAGTGCTCTTGAGTTAATAAAGTTGCTGTTTTAAGCAAACCCAACTGATGCCTGTGAGGGTCAAACCACAGAGTGCAGACAATAAGCTCTGAAAGGAAAACCTCCTCCTTCATCCCCTGAGCGATCATGTGAAATGCTGTCTGGTTAAAAAGTCATTTCTTACCTCTCGGTGTGTTGCAGCTGCAGCATTTGGAGTTTCTCCAACATCGCCCTCGCACTTGACAAATTGATACGCCGAAGCCAAATCAAAACAATAAATCCGGATGTGGGGCATGAGTTGTGGTTCCCGCGAGCGTCTGATAAACGAATCCCTGAAGTAACATACCTAGAAACATTTCTGACCACATCAACTACTTCGCCTTGGGTTTTGCTTTCGCTGCAGTATTTCAGGGAACGCATGCATGTATGGCAATAACACGGAATGAAGCATGCAGCTGATTGGGCATGACTGGCCTGTCATCTGCAGTAATCACAACCGTCTGGAGAAGAAGGATGAATACATGTTAGAAAAAGAGCGGTTTACATATTCCCTATGGATACCTATAGCACAGTTTATTTTAACCACAGTCCTCCTCTCCATCCTTTGGCTCACATACTTACTGGCCAAACAGTAAATTATCATCCTGATTTAGTTTTGCTCCCAAAGAGAAAATGATTACCTGGAGTGTTACAGAAAAAGTGCCTGAAAGAAAGAAAGGGCAACAAATGTTTGATATGAACACATACATGCATAGTGCAATATGCCAGTTTTCAGCCAGCGGCAGGTTTCTGATGGAAATAACAACAGTGTGGTGGTAGCGTAGCACATCCAGAGTTTATCATCCCATTCCAGCTAAGATAAAGAAGCCTCACGGACACCAGGCTGGTGCTAAGCTAAAGGCTAGGAGACTGAGTTATGAGCCTATTCTGCCATCGATCCTCATGGGGGAATGAGGAGTGAGGATTTGGAGGCTCTAGTCGGGGGAAACAGAGAGCACACCTGTATGTAAATGCAGCCTCGTGTTTTACTGAGACCTGGTTGAATAACAATATTCCAGATTCCTGTGTGGATTTACCCGGCTTCAGCCTGATTCAGTGGGACACGTGAGGCCAGTGTGGATAATTCAGATCATTCTCTTCACTGTATTCTGACTGACTAGAGAAGCAGCTGCAGTGGACGCTCACCTCACCGCGCTGCAGGACTGAACAATCCTTCATCCCCACTGCCAGCAGACTGTACAAAGCCATATTGGCCGTCGCAAAATGTTTAGCATAAACTCAGACTGGTTGTCGTTCATTCAGAGGGCAGATTTTCTGGGCAAATTGCCAGATATCTGATATAATAATAAAAAAAATTCAATTAGGGTTTCTGGGGCTGCCCTGATCTTTTCACTGATTAACAGGCTGCCAGACTCCGGACTGACTGACTGACTGAGCAGCTGCTGCAGCCACAGAAATCCCCTATTTCTCCTCATACCAGACATTAAGTCAGACACACTACAGCGGTAAGCCACCCACTCTTTTCCAAACAGGCGTACAATGCAATGTATGCATTGAGACACGCCATCGGGGACTCTCCCTGCTCCTACACAATGAGTCGAGCACCTTGTGACCTCCAACTAAGGAAAAAGCTGTAATTATTAACATTACTGTCATTTGAGCTTTCAACCTTGCAGTTCAGAGCCATTTCTCCAAACCTGTGCTTTGTCAGCGGTGACAGCTACTGTCCATTAGACCTGTCTGTCTCCAACACGACTTACGTCCAAATGACCTAAAAAATGCTCTCACCTGCCTTGAACTTTCGGTCTTTTTTTCTTTCTTTTTAATTATGTTTTCTCTGCTTGAAAAGGTATAATCTCATGGGGCTATGGTGGTCACATTTTAGACACAAAGTTGATGCGTCACGAATTAGGATCTGCTGCTGTCGTGCACTGTTAAACAGACATCACGATAAGGTAGAGCTGTTGAATCAGCCAAGACTGGTTTTGGGTTTGGCATTTGTTCCACTGTGTACACTGTGGGTTTCCGTAAGAGAAATCACAAGTTGTAAAAAAAAACCAAGCCAGAATTAAGTAAACTTCTACAGTTTACTTAACTCTGTGTAACCCAGGAAAGCAAGATAAAGGGAACTAACTTTAATCTAACACATGATGTTTAAATACAAGTATCAAAATGAGATTGTAATTGGGGGAAACAATAACAGATTCAGAAAGTTAGCAGGAGGAGAGCTTACTAAAACTGGTTTAATAATTACATAGCAGAGATGTAAAAAAATATCCAAACACTACAGCAGTGATTCCCAGACTTTGTTAACAACCCTCCAAACAGGTATTTCCTCCGTTGATGTGTTCCTTAGAGCTCCACTGTTGTCCAAAAATCACTAAAAACACATCAGCTTTGCAATGAACACAGTTTTTCAGATCGTCCACAATTGAAAACAGTCTTCATCAAGTACCTCGCTTCCTCCCGTTTGAGTGAAGTTAGCCATGTTCTTTAAATCTGCAAAAAAAATAAAGGACAAGGCTAACCTTATCCTTCACTCTCATGTCTCGTCTTTTATTCATTTAGAATGGGGAAAGTTCTGCAGGATGTGTTGATAGACTGACTTTGTGTCGTCCCAAACGAAACGCCCGTTCTATTAGCTGCGGCGTATTTCAACAAACAGACTGACAGTGGAAGAACATCCGCACATTTGTGTCACTTTTTCTTTTTTTTTTTTTTATTTGGGGAAAAACTCAGCACACTACTCAAACCCCGGACTCAGACAGAAAGTTGGAGGCCTCCTATGGCTAATCCAGGGCCACTGAGTGATGTCCTGTTGGTGCGTACGCTGACAGACTGACATGCCAGACGGCCTCTTAGCATGCAGCTGTAAACACAAAAACAGTACGCTCTCTTTCACTCTCTAAGCCCGGGGCAGGAAAACACACCTACTCTCCCGCTACGAGACACACTGAAAGCACAGGCAGCTTCAAGTTAAACAAGAGGGCAGTGCAGCGGTGACAGATGTAGAGAAGATGAGACTTAATATGACACGAAGAAGTGAAGGGGAACTGTGGCAGTAGGTCAAAAATGTAAGGGAGAACAGACAAAGGAACGTATAGGGAAGAAGTCATGAAAGATATGAGAAAGAAGTGGCGCGATTCAGGGCGAAAGGAGAGGAAATTGGAGCGGCGCAATGACGGATGCACGTCCAATGAAAAAAATGTGCTGGAAAAGTGAGAGAAACAAGATGGGGATGAGCGTTGAAGTCATGAAAATCTCGTAAAAGTCCGACAGGATGGTCAGGACAAAGAAAAAAGAAACGTGTTCGCTCTCGTGCAGGTGGGAGGTCTCAACCGCTATTTAAAACCGATGGAGACAAACTATTTGCCCATCTGCGCACAAAGAGAAACATTTCACCTGCCTCTGCGGTGTCACATTTCCACATTTTTTCACCTGTTTTTGGTCCGTTTAGTTTTGCGACCATCTATCTTGTGAAATTATTTTTTTTTTCTCGCCTTGCTCAAGGGTGCGTGACGCTCACTTTCCTCGGCTGATTTTACCGAGTCTCTCCGAGGATTTAAATGAACCGTTGCCAGCTCCTGTATCCTTCAGCTTAACATTTGAATCAAAGTAACTCATGCTTAAGGGTGGATTCAAGCTACTAACGGGAACCTGCCACAAATAGCTGTGGCAGATTCACAGGTACACACTGCTGAACACTGACCCTTTAAACTTGCATCGCTGTCCAACAGAAGCTTCATCTCGTAAGAAAATAAAGACGCCGGTATAAAAAGGTGTCTAATCTG
>JAPQRN010000013.1:4062507-4076062 GCA_037367275.1 Coranthus polyacanthus
ATAACTAAATGTAAGACATTTTAACACGTGTTAAGGGTCTGCAGGGACCCTGTACGAGTGTTACTCTTACAGCAGGGCTATGATGTGGTTAGTATTATCAAATATGTGTTTACATGGCAGCGATTCATGTCTAGACCTACACTGGTTTAAGTACATCTGTATGTACCTGCTTATGTACACCAGCATATATTAGGAAGAAATGTTTGACATGTTTGACACCTCAGATCGTTATGAGTCAATAATACTCCTGTCTCAATTATTGTCACAGAAATATGAGCGTCAAGACAGGTTAGTGTTGCCCTGGGCTAAGTTTTGGTTGCAGTATTTCATACCTGTCGCTCATTTTCTCTGCTTGAATTCACAAAGCATGCCTCGCAGCTATACTGTACAATAGTCACTGTATCAGTGTTGGTAAAAGACTGTTGCGGTGGGCAGATCCGGCAAAGCCACGTGCTTGTCCTGTCTTCGGGCCGGAACACAGAGCAAATACCTCACAAAGTATTTTACTCATTTAGCGTCTTTATCAAGTTACAGCAGGTTCTTAGGTTGCAGGCGTAAAAACAGAACTAGAGGAATTCGGCGGCGGACATATTTTTTCACTGTCACGCACAGTGAAAGGGGGATGATTTGTTTTGACGTTTATTGATCGCTGCGAGGGATGGGTAAGAGGTGACTTCAGGGTTGTATTTCTGTCAACGTGCAGGAAAACGTCCGCCCACTTCTGAGGAAAGGTTGTAAGGTCAGCTGCTCGGGGTTTATGAATGACTCTTGACATCTTATCCGCTTTTAGTGTCACATGCAGGAGGCAGGTGACGCATGAGAGCATAAAAGGACATTTCTGACTAAAGCTAAAGACGGAGACAAGGATGATAGAAATGCAGCTGAAACTGATGTATAAAGATCTGTGAATTTACTCTAATAAGGTCAGAGGAATAAACACAGATTCATAGATTGTTAGCAAGAACGTCTAACTTTTTTTGATCAAACTCAGAGTTCCCAAAGTTTCCAAACATACGTAATATGTCAGACTGAATTAGTGTGCACAAAAGGAAGGCATGAAGGAATGGTAGAGCAATAAAAGCAGGGAAACTTGGTACACTTGATACCGATTAGATCAGATTGTCTACATTCTTTTATTCAAAGCTTCTTCAGTGGAAAAGGAGAAGAGGATTGGTCTTAAGTCGTAAAAATGAAACTACTGTGACAATTTTCATGAAACATGGAAGGGTGCAAGGGTAGTGCACGGGCCAAGGAGGACATTTTGGAGCAGATCCAGTAAAAGGGGTGCACCCACCAAAGTATTTTAATATGAGGGTTGGTTCAGAGTGCTCTTCTAGTTTCGGTTCATGATATAGTGCAACAGTGGGAAGGTTTGCCTCGTCTCCCTGCTGAACAGGAGATTGCTGTATTTACTCGCTTTTTTCACTTTGATAAAAAGTGACAGTCGTGGTAAGAAGAATATTTGCAGATGTGTGTTGCAGTCAGCAATTTTCTCCGCACTGGAAACTCGTCGAGAAAAACTGACCAGGCGAGGTTTTTCCTCATTCTTCTTTTTTCGAGTCGCTACGATTCTGAACGCGACAATATGCTGAGTTTGATACAGGTCATGTAAACAGCATATTTGCTTTGGATATTCTGAATTAGGTCTTATTCTGAATGAAGCATTTTCCAATTCAGACATGAAGAATATTTGCCAATATTATTCAGGTTTTAGGAGCATTCTTTGGACATGTATGCAGTACATTCAGAGACTGGAGCTTCAGTATATGTACAAACTATATCCAGCTAATGGCATAGGTTGAAGTGTCACACTAATATCTGACCACATCTTTTGTTATTACCTTCTTCCCTTTGCGATCCTAATCACAGTTTTTCAATGACTACAATGAGGTGAGAAGACACATGGGTGAAGTCAGCGGCATGCAGACTGGTTATCAGCCAACTAGAGCGATGCCCAGTCTGTGAACTCTGCTCAGTCAGCAGTCGGAGTCAAAAATAAAACCTCTGTCTGGTTTAATCCGATATTCATTAACATCGACTAATGGGATGGAAAATGCAATGAGTGTGCGGTGAGCCAGAGCAGGAATGTTTGTTCTTGAAACTGTAGTAGTCATCTCTAAAAGTAATATGAGAAACGCTCCTAAAGAAAAAGGTGTAAGAACCTATAAGACCTGTGGACTTTAGTAGGTTTCGCTTCCAGCCTCCCACCTGCTCTTTTTCGTACTCACACACACACACACACACATCCACTTCCCCTGCTGGACCTCACGCTCTTTGATCCTGAGCCTGTCTGCTGGTATGACTTGGCACATCTGGCGCTGTGCCCTTGCTGCCCTGCACTGTGTTTTCCCTTCCCGGGAAAAGGGAAGGGGGAGCTGAGGGACGGAGGGGGTGAGAAAGGAAGGGGAAGGAGGGAGGGTTGTAACTTTGCACCTGCAGCACTTAGGATCTGTCTGGAGGCCAAGCTGCAGATTGCAATGCAGAGAATTTACCTGGAAATAGTTCTCCTCACCTTCCATATTTCTCTCCCTGTCTGCTGAACTGCGCTCCCCAGGATGACATTTTGCATCCATGTGTACGTCTACTTCAAATCCATCTCCAGGGCGGCCATACGACCCAAACACTTCAAAGCGCTCTCGCTACCCAGAGTCCCTTGCTGCTCTGACATCACTGACTGCCTGTTTTCGCAGCTGCTGCTCTGGATGCCAAGGCAGCCCACTCCTCACACTGCTGCCCTCTTCCGCTTCAGTGTGTGTGTGTGTGTGTGTGTGACTGAGGTGTGTGGGGAGGGGTGTTTATGTCTGAGGGTCAAGTCTCATGGATATGAAGGTGTATTTGTTGGCGCACACTTCACATTGGCTGCTGTTTTACGTGCCCTTCACAATAAGACATGGTTGACCGTCTTCCATATAATGTGCAGAGTATGGGGGGGAGGTTCCGTGTGAGAATAAACCATGAGCTCTTGGGGTGTAAACTTTACCCGCAGAAGCAGATGTTGGTAATACACAAGTAAACCTCCTGCATTTCTTTTTATAAAAATCGAAAATTTCATTCTTTTAATGTGAACTTCTCAAAATCACTGTAAAGAGTTATTAGACAAAGACTATTTTTTTAAATCATTATTTGTTATCAAATAATTACATTTTTTAGTAATCTGATATGCAATGAGTGGGATAATGTACAGTGAACTGAACATTATAGCATAATAACAACTGAATACCCCTCCCCTTCAGGTGGATGCAAAAAACGCTCAAGGCCCTCCTAAGAGCCGGTGTTTGGTTTGTCTGATCTGTTGTTCTGTTCTGTTTTTAGAGGATATTAAAAATACAAAAAGAAGAGTAAGTCAGTTCTGTAGAAACACGGACACACAACGTGGTGGATAGAAATGTAGATATAAATGTCTCATTCTAAGTTAACGGAAACACAACGTAGGACAATGTAAAACTACACAATCTCTGCGGTTCACTGAGATGACAGATCATAGACATATGAAATTGTCAGATGGTCCACGTCTAGTTCTTCAGAATTTCATTGAAAGCATTCTATGTAGTTAGTAGAAAAGCTGTTTTCTTTTTGCTCCCTAGTATAATTGTAAAGAGATTGCACCTTGTTGGCGCATCATGACGCATCCCTCGCATCATGACGAGTGAGAGGGATCGTACTGAGCCTCCTCTGCCCTGTCTGATGTCAGCTTTGAGCGACCCCGTCCTGGGGATTCCCATTATGTCACCGCTCCCCTGGGACGGGAGGAAGGGAGAGACAGTGTCGTCACCCTGGGAGATAATAGTCACCCAGAGGTGGCTGTCACATGGGGGACGTTTGCCTCAAACACACTTCGTGACACTGAGGAATAGCTGCTGTGGACCAGTCTAATAACCCTGCACTACGTCACTGTGATGAACTGTGAGACGATTATGAGACACAGCATTATGCAGAAGGCCTGAGTGGTGCGCTCACTGTATTCTCCTGACAGTCATCACAATGCACAATGATGAGCTTTCATGACTCTTTGAGCCATTCCCGGGCAGAAACATAAAGCGATCTTTTAAGGCTTTCTCTAATGGCTGTAACCAAGATGAGGCAGTGGTTAACGATATTAGATGATGTATTTTGGATGATGACTGAGGTCAAAAATGATGGAGCAAAGGAAGTGTTCAGATGAAAAAAAATCCTTTCTTTTCTTCATCATTTTTCGCTTTAGAAAATTCTTCTTGTGTCAAAAGCGCCTTCTTAAGGTTACTTTTAGAACGGTTTCTTTGCTTTCCTAAAACAGGCACAAAACAAGACAAAATGTAGGTCTACTGGTTCTGCTGAGATAAGCTGTATCCGGTGGATCTGGGTTCTGTCACTCTCCCCTGAGGATGAATATGGTGGAAATGACAAAAAAATGATGCAGCAGAGGTGTGATATCCACTGGCTCAGCAACATCTGGAATTAACAAGGAGTTTCCATTTGCACATCTGAAGTATTATCATGAATCTAGTTCTTCTAATGCACGCTGTTGTATCTTGCACTATTGTAGCTGTTGTGCATATGTGCACTGGCACGCAAACTGTGGAAACTGCATACTAAAGTCTGCGGAGAGCAAGGCTGTCAGTAGGCCAGTGAGGCAACGGTCACAGGAAGTCCAATGAGTTCAGTCCAACGACTCTCCAGTTTGCACGAGCCTACGAAAAGATCAAGGATCCCTGTTTGTGCCCCAAAATCATTTCTTCACTTCTTCCCAGTCTTTGATTTTTCAACCACTCTTTGTCTGTTCTCTTCTCCCCAAGGAGACCGACAAGACAACAGTTTTGTTTGCAATCATGATGCAAAATGTACTCAATGAACCCATTCTTCCCCAAATAAATCACACCAAGAGCCAGCATGTGTCGAAACCGCACAGCGTTCACACTGACAGTGTACTCAGCGGATCCTGGAGGATCTTTTTTGTGGGGAGTTTGTTAGCTTAGTCTCATGATCAGGAGGCTTAGTCACCCACTTATCCACCCACAGGCGCACGCCGAAGAAATAGATTAGTTTGCCAGAAGGGACATCACCCTGTTCAGTGCACAAAATTAATCATGAATGCATATAGATGGATCTTTCCTCGTTTGCCACTTTTAGATTTTCTGTGCTGGCAAACTGTGAGACAGATCCCTTTTGCACTTTTCTGCAAATCATCCGTGCATCATCCTACCAGTACTGAATGCATTTGGATCAAACGGGGGGCCTGAATGATTGGTGACTGTGGTGTTTCTCTTTGCCACAAGAAATTTACGTCTGCAAGAAAAATATGAGACACTGGGCTGGAAATAAGATCTGCTGCCAATATGTCCTTATGTGACTCATAGAAGAAGTCACACTAGGACAGAGACACCCTAATGTTTTTCAATTTGGAGACTAATTTGTTACATAATCTGTAACAATAATGTGTGACTCCGCTCACAAGCCATCAATGTGCAGAAAAATGCCACGTGAAAAAAAGTCACATGAAACTGGAAGGCTTTGGGACGACTCTTTCCTTACAGCAGAGCTTCCAGGGAGTCAAGTTCAGAGCAAAAGCAGACGTCTCAGAAGATATGAGGAGGGGAAGAGGCGCCGATAAGAGAACAGAGGAGTTCACACAGGAAGCTGCTCTGGCTTTGGGAAGATGGAAGGAAGGAAGGTCACAGAGTTAGCAACTACCAGGCTGAGAATGAGCAGGAATGATAGATATGATAGTAGAACAGATAGAACAGAGAAGTAAAGGGAGAAACACATGGAGACAATAGGGGTTTCCAACTATTATCTGAGAAAGAAAATAGATCCTCCTAAAACCTACAAAAGCTTACACAAATTGACCTTTAATCCAAAACGTGTACAGCACTGTCCAAACTTTCCTACTCCGCCAACATCCATTTTACATGGGCTGGAGACCCGTGTAAATACATTATATTACAGAGTGTTGCATCGTGGGTTGTTGTTAGCATCAATATTGTTAGATTAGCAAGTGCATAGAAGCCCATTTAAAGCGATTCTTTAGAGTCAGTGCAAGACGTGTTCAATTAGTTCACTTTAACCTTCAGACCACGTTCAGCTGCTGGTTTGCTGATCTATGCAGTAGGTCATGTTCAGCTGCTGTGTAACACCAGGATAACGGTAATCCTGGTGTTACACAGATGCTCTGCTCTGAGCCAACGACGCAAAACACAACTTTACAGATCTTTTAAGTTATGAGAAAAAAGTTCACTGCAAAAACACTGCAGGTAAATAATGGGAAACACTCCTCTTCCGTCTTGATTACCCAATGAACCCAGGTATAAGTGATTATTTTAAGACCAAAGTAATGCTCTATAGTGGTTCTTTAATGTATTATGGCGTTTTAATTGTGCAAACTGTTCTGTCTAAACCCTAAAGCACATTTCATAACTTGAGATCCCAATTCAAATCATGGATCGAGATTGAGAGATTTGGAGAGATTACTCACCCCTACTTTTGAGTGCTATAACCACCACTTAACCTTTGACAACTGAAGCTGCTTAGTTCTCACTCTACTTATTCTTGGCTCATACTGTTTTAGGCTTGTTTGATGCACCCTTTAATGTTTGCACTGTAATTCTCTCTGCAGGAACCAGCTGTGTGTGGCCTCACCTCCTCGTAATGTAAAGTCTCTTAAAACACAAACAAACCAAGAGTTTTATGACACCACCTAATGATGATTTCTTCTCAAATATGACGTTAAAAAGGCCAACCATACAGGAAGAAAACGGAAGATAATGGACAAAGTGTAATTATGATACATTATAATTTGATTGCAGTGAAGGATTATTTTGGGATTATGTGTTATATTTTGTTTAGACAGACCTATAAATCACTAGACTTCTTAGAGTTTTGTCCTTCCATCTGTTTCATGACATACATAAATTAATACCAAAGCAGCAGAGTAAAATAGAAACTCTTCTCTTATTCACACTGCAGATCAACATTGTCATCTGCAGGCAGACGACTCCACCTGCTGTGCATCCATCGAACGGCACCTTTTGGCTAAAAGAAGCACGCGTTCGCTCGTGCTGCCTCCTGCAGGGCAACGGAGGAGCTGCAGCGTCCCGCTGAGCCTGATGGGAAGGAGCGCTGCTGTGGAGGCGAGCGGACACCAGGAGGCAAAAATGAGCCGGGCGCCTGAAAGTAGGGCAGCTGGTGCAAGTTTGTCCAGAGGCCTTGCTTTACTCTGCTTTTACCACTCAGTCTGTGTGTGTGCCTCTCCCCTCTTATTCTCTATTCCTGAATTAAGTCAAGTCAGTGTTTACAACCGTAGAAACAGCAGAAGATGTATACCTGTTCCAAAAAATGCTCATGCATATGCGTTTGGGTCTTTTTGTTTGGCACTAACGACAATTAATTTCACAGTAAATTATTATGAATGTGATATTTGTAAACCTATAGCTTTACATCCGTATTCATTTCACAATATTTGCTTTTAAACGCTCTCCTCGTCTCCCAGCCAGCTTTAACCCCGAGGCTCCTCTCCCTCCATATCCTCAGGAATGTCTAGCAGTGTGTATCCCACCTGTAACACTCATGTAATAGAGATGCCATTGTTTTCTCTCTTGGATATATGCATCATCACATGGATTGAAGCATTGCTAAAGGAAATTCACAAGCCTTTTTCTTTTTTTCCAACTTTTGATATCTTAAAATTTTTAGCGTGCAGCTGCAGCCATGAGAATCCCATGCATTCTTTCTCTTACACATGCAAACAAACATGTGCGTTCCTCATATATGAATGAGATCAAATTTTGCTGATCCTTCTGGGAAAGTCAGGCATATTCTCACACAAACACACAATGGTGGCAGGTGATGTTTGGCCTGAGATGGACCGTTTGGGTGGGTGAGGCTGTAATGAGTAAAGCAGGACAGATTGGAAAACCACACCCAGCGGGGACAGGAGAGAAAAGCTCCAAATGGGAGAAACAGGTGAGTTAATGTGTGTGTGTGTGTGTTAGCGGGATTCTTCATGTGCAAGGTAATAACTGGCTAAAAGAAAATGCTGCTTTAAGAGGATGAGCGAGCGCTTAAAAAAAAAGAGGGTAAAAGAGGCCGATGGGGTAAAATGAGGGGTCAATAGGAAGTCACGTTGTATATTTTTAGGTGTTATTCACTGCAAATGTCCTTTTTGCAATGTACGAGAGAATATTTTTCACTAAATGCAAGAGACTAACTTGTTTTTTTAACTTGTATTTTGAATCTTTCGGTTGTCATGTTTCTGCCTTGGTTTTAATTTTTTAGAGTTAAAAAACAAAAAAGACAAAAATCAATTCAAATTCAAAAATTAAAGTGAAGTGCCAACTGTTGAATGTCTTAACAGAAGAGGAAGTCAAATAGAAAACACAGACTTTGATACTGCAATAGCGTTAAGGGAAAATACTCTAATGTAGAGTGATTGAAGTTTGGTGGGTTTCTAAACTAAATAGTGTCTTTCTGTCTTTTCAGCTTCAGTCAATTGAAACTTCATAATTAAAGTGTTTTTTTTTAAAAAAAATCAAAAATCACCCATCAATCCAGTTTTACCCTGAGGAAGAAGGATTGTGCTTGCATTATATATGATTAAACACACCTCTGCAGGGCATATAGTTACCTGCTCAGACACACATACGCACACATGCGCACCCGGTAGCTCACATGCTATCAAAGCCCTCATTGTTTCCCTCCTTATCACTTTCCTCTCTGCTGTTTTTCCCTTCCTGCACTCTCTTACCTGCCCTTATCTCCTCTCTCTTTCATCTCTGGAGAGGCCTCAGACAAAGAGAACAGAGAACGAGGAAAGAATAAGCAAGCAGCGAGAGGGCATGAGAAGAGAGGAGACGAGGAGAAGCAGAGAGGAGATGGAGAGCAGGCCGCCTCGGCCCTTATCTCAGATGATACACACACATAACGCGCACACACAGGGGCCATTGTTCTGCGGTTTTGCCGCGGGGCCCTGTGATCACGGAGGCTGAGACTGATGAACGCGCGGCCCCCTCTTTCGGCCTCGCTCCCCTTTTCATCTCTTCCCGACTCCTCTCCCGCCGCCCGAAAGGAGCCCTCTTCCTCCTCGTCTTTCTGTGAGCTCCTCGAGTCCCTCATCAACAGGAGAATTCCCCAAGAAAAAAAAAACATATGGCATTAGTGGATGCCAGTCCCTATTTCAGCAGTATAAGTATGCACATTTATAGCATGAATGGTCCACCGGGAATGAAGAGCCTAACCTTGACTTTGTTGGGGCTCTGCTAAGACTCTTTAATGTTTGCATAATGAGCCATCGCAAGGGACTAGCAAATAGAGTTGCATATGTGCAAGCCAAATAATAATCTCATGCAGCCGGACCTCCATCAAGCTCTAGGTGGTCTGGAGTAAGATCCAAACTTCCTATTAAATTTTGCTATTAAACCAACTTTCAGAAATGAGTCATATCAAATGAGTCTCAAACACTGACAAAGGGATACATTTCAACTCATATCTCTCTTTTAGCATCTTTAACATCTTGTATGTACACATTTAAGATGGGATCTCGAATCAGAAGGGTTGACGAAAATATTTGTACCTATTGACAGAAAATACAAAAATCACATCAATCTTAATGCTAATATGGGAGAGAGAATTTGCTTAAAGCAGCAAATGTTCCATGCATACGCAGAAATGATAAGGAGCTTCTTGTCTGGTTAGAGATCTATACCACACGATTGGACAGTACCGAGCATCTAAAAGAAGACCCTGACCGACTGAAACAATGTACGCTTGTATAAAACCACCAAAGACCACAGGCAAAATGTGGCATCCAACGCTTCAGTGTTTTGACATCCGCTTACTCGCGTTGCCATGAAGACAGCAGCACCTCCCCTTCTCCGCATTCCCAACGTCTATCATGATGGACAGGAAGTGGCACGGGAGGAATGTGCGAAGACTTGTAGCGCCATGATGTCCGACAGTAGTTTGCCTATCCCATTTCCCAGCAGCCCGTGACCCCAGGGCTGTGACACCTTAACCTTTCAACTTTTCTCTGACAGGACATGCTTTCATCACAGATGGAAAAAAAATGACCTTGAGGTAGAAAAGGAGGGTTTTCAGGCTTTAGGTAGAAGGTGGAGGTAGAAGGTTCAGAGAAAAGTATCGGGATCAAGGGTTGTGGATTTAGGTGGAGATTAGGAGTCTGGATTCCGGCTTTGGGAGGGCAGATATATTTGTGGAGGCTTTGGAGACTTTTTTAATGGATGCTTTAAAGTTAACCTTATAGGTCAGACTTTTAATCTTAAACAGATGAAATCTTGTAGGAGTAGGGTAGTAATATAAAAGTTTCCATCCAATGCAAAATTGTAATATTTGCGTCCATTAGATGCTTTATTTCTCAAACTTCACATTAAAACATGTGGAACATGAAGCATGGGAAATATGTGAAGTCTTTTCAATGTCACTTCTTCATCTGCACCCTCGCCTCCTCTTTGATTGACAGGAGGAATGTGGCAGGAATTTTGGCAGAATGTTTTGGTATGCTTAGCAGGCAAATGCTGGCGTTGCCATGGCAAAGGCTCACATGGATACAGGCCCCTTCCATCCTCATTGTTTTCAGATAGCGTTGGTGCACAGCTTCTTTAACAAGGTACTTGGAAAGTATGTGCGATTATCCTGTGTGTGCACGGACACACCATCGCCATGGAGGCAGCTAAATGTTTTTGTGTGTGTTTGCTGGGATCTGTCCAAGATGATGTAATCAAGATGTCTGACCCTTGACCAGTGACCTCTGCAAACTGGAACCTGCTTTTTGGCGACCGTGGCATATGGTACTTAGCAGTAGCGGAGAAGTCCCGTTTGACCTTTGACCTCTGATGGGCTGTATATACACACACACAGCCACAGAGCATGGTTGTGATGTCATGCTAGGCACCAGGTGAATCTCTGTGAAATGAGAGTTACTTTACAGACACTGACAAGACAGCTAAGGCTACAAACTACCTGAGACTTAACTCTGAGGGATTTAAAAAAGCTGTGTTTTGTGCTTTCTAACATCATGTATTTATGTATATGTCCTGTGTTTTTACGTGCATGCACAACAGAGCATGAACAAGCATAAATGGGCAGAAGGATTGAAAGCACAGAGCTCTGCACTATCTGAGGTCAAAGAGTAAATCCTGGATTGGCTCTGTCCAAGCGATCAACCGAGCAAGTGGTGTGTTCATACACATTTATACAATAAAGATAAGATGAAGCTCTACAGACTTCAACTGTAAAGCTGGGCCACACAAATGCTCTGAACGGGGATTAAACTTCTACCATGCAGTCACATCACTCTAAAAGTACAGTTATACTACAGTGGAGCCACTGATGGTTTGTGCAGACATGGTGGTGGAAGTAGAAGTACGAGGCTTGTAATGTACAATACTTGCTTTCCACCAGTGCAGACACAAGTAGCCAAAACACATCTGAGGATGCACAGAACCAAAACTTTAAAACTATGAAGTGCACTTTGAGAGCATGGATCTCTACCAAGGCCCAACAGTCCTTTAATTCAAACACCCTATCTTGCATTGCTATAAAAAGAGAAAAAAAAAAAGTCTACTCTCCCTTCCTTCCTCTCTTTTTATGAATCTACTCCTAAATTTAAAGGGTTCATCCCTGGCCCACGCCTTCCAAGTGTCGTGAAAACCAGTGCAGTAGTTTTTCTGCAGTCCTGCAGACAGACACGACTGAAAACATAACCTCCTTGGTGGAGGAAACTATGCTGAGTAGCCATCATTGACTATGTTTATATGCACAAAATATTACGTTTTTTTTACCTTATTCCAAAAAAAAAAAACCAAAGACATCTGAGCTGTTCTCATGGCTAATGAAATTGAATATTCCACTAATATTCCAGTTTGCATGCAGCCATGCATACTTGAATGTTTTATGGTGTCAAACACAGTGGCCCTCTTTAATCCCTTCAACCACCTTCTTAAAATGTTGGCATTGTGGTATGTGCACATATCCAAAGGCCAGTCGATATCCAAATCTTTCTGTAATGTTTAAAAGTAGGTGTGCTTCTCCTTCTGACCAGAAATGCGTGCTTTTCTTTTGGGCATGCATCTCTATGCCAGCCTGAAAAAAAAACTGCTGGCTAATTGGTTTCTGTACAACACGCAGAGCTGGCTGTAAACAACCAGGAGGCTGTGTGTCACAAAACCTCAATTGAGTTGCATATTTCAAATGTGTTCGTGTCCAAGGAATGCTTCTATGATGCTATATCCCATGTGCCTTAATGTGGAAAATGTTTCATTTGGAATAAGGCCCGAGTAAGAGAGCAGAAATCGAATGTTTGGATGCGAGATCAGAGCTGCACATAAGCAAACATGCACAGTTGTTGTTTGTTTGCCATTTCATGCACACATTCAATCATGCATTAAAACAGACATCGACCCACACAGAAACGTACAGTATATGTGCATACACAGTGAGTCAGCCTGTGCTAAACACATAGAGCTTGCACTCCAAGTCCACCCCTTCCCAGAAATGACTGTGCAACTGTGCATTGACCATAAGGCTGGACAACTGCACACACAGTCACACACAGCATCTGGACACACACACACACACACACACACACACACACACACACACACACACACACACAAGAAAGAGGCAGGCAGAGAATGCTGCTTCTTTTTGAGCCATGTTGATGAATCTGACGACAAAGTGATGAAGTTGGAGCTGCTCATACTGCGGCCGTCCAAGGTAAATTTTAATCTTGGAATTGAACGGCAGCGTGTTTATTTTCAAATATACGTCTCAAAGGGGGGCAGGTTTGTGTCAGCGGGGCTCACACGTGCGCGCAGGTTCATGCATGTTTACGTGGAGATGCGTGAATGTGTGAGGATAGAAAGTGCGGTTATTAGAGAGGAATGAGTGTCGTGCTTTAACAAGGGGTGCCACTTGAAATCATCCTGTAACGGCAGGGCCTCACAGTCCCCGTCAACCTTTTTACTTTGCCGTTACCTGGATACAGAGCTACTGTTTGCCCAACACTGCTGCTCCTCGCTGCTCACTTACCTGTGTACATTAAATTCATATCTTCATATGTCATTCTCCAGGAAGACGATATTATACGTTAGAATTGCACTGACGTGTGTATATGTGCTTTAAAGGAAATGGTAAACAAATATAGAGCTAAGAATTCATCTTTTTCTTGTCGTTTCATGGTTTTTTTGTGCTTTATTGATGCTTCCAAGGCATTTGACCGTGTTAATCTGTTTGAAAAGCTGAATCCTATCCAAGCAATTGAAGGCTTGTAAAACTGGGTGCGTGATTGGTAATATTTTAGTGAGCCATATTATTATAAGGTTAAATATCATCTTATTACAGAACAAATGACAGACGATGACGATGTCAATAGGCAGCGCCGCATGTTGTATGCACAAGCGAACATTCTCTCCCGCAAATTTAAGGCATGTACGGATGGTGAAATCGAATGTACAAATTTATCTGCCAGCTTAATGATTCTAAAAATGAAGTTATCATATGCCTGTCAAACATAAGGTTCAGTGTTACACGATACCAGTCCCAGCTATGGAGACATTGGTACAGTTGT
>JAPQRN010000013.1:4076482-4090354 GCA_037367275.1 Coranthus polyacanthus
TCTTGTCTGTTTTTACCTGGACCTAGAGTCTGTTAATAAAGTTTCATGTTTGAATTAGATTTGTGTTGCATCAACTGTGAATATCTGTGTAAATGTATAATTGCCAAACAAGTAGTACGGAGATGAAAGCCTCATTAATGTAGCATTGTGCGGTGTGTACATTACAATATATAATTATGAGCAAGTATAAGTGTTTAAGCAGTTCTATCTGTCTAACCCATCCTTTTTAAAGGACTGGGTCATGACCCACAGGTGAGTTGCAGGACATTTTTTTAAAAAATACTTTCAACAAGAAGCATGAAAGGGAAAAAAAAAATGCATTTGTAACTTGTGCAACTGTATGTTTTTGATAACGTGCAGAAAACTTTACCTATTTACAATAATTATAAAGTGATGAAGAAATGGCAATAAAAATAGTCTGAATTTTCTAAATTCACTCACCAGCGGAATCTGTTAACGGTTGTAGGTTTCTATTTAATGCCACTGTTTGGACACGGCTGCTTTATTGTTAATATAAATGCATTAAACGAAAATCAGAAAAACAACAAGTATGAGCTCGCCTGGAAGAGCGCTGACCAGTTTTATGTATTTGGCTGACTCTGCTCGCTGAGGGCGAAACGCTAAGAACTGCTGCCTGTGTGATGGTAACAGATGTGGGTGAGCATCTCCTGCAGGTATTTGTGCCCTGGATGTGCCATCTGTATCTAAACTGTTTCCCATGATCCCTCCTGTACGCTGGCTGGTGCACCTGGCTGCATTGTGGGTATGTCTGGCCAGTGTGCACAAAATCCCAGGCCACTGCGGTGTCGAACTGACACGCCCACCTGGACTGCAACAGCTATTTTTACCCGGCGAAAATGCACACACACACACACACACACACACACACACACACACACTTCAAACGCGCTCGCCTCACCCCGCCGTACATTCCACACCAACAAGCGAGCACTTTGAACATGGCGCCGAACTGCTTCCCCGAGTGCTGGGAAGTCTATATGGACATCATCGCCACCCTCTCCACCACGCTGACCACGTCTGAAGCTGACCCTGTCAACTGGCTGTCAAATACCCCTCAGCGAATCAAAGACAAACTGGGAGAATCTGGATTTCACTGGAGATGAAAGAGAAAGAAGAATTCTGTGCCAAACATTTTAATACAATATTTGGTCTTTGAGGCTGAAATTTTACAGAAGACTTATAACGTGTAGTTGATGGATATGGTAGTGGTGTATTATTTACAGAATATGCCTTTTCTTTGGTGAAAGGAAAATGTCTGCAATTAATTTAAGTTTTCACTTAGTGTTAAGTATGACGTTTTGGTATACAACTGTATTACATGTCAGGGTTCCCAAGTGTCAAAATCTCAACAATGCAAAGGGCTAAAGGCTCAAACTTTAACAGTGTGGACCTGAGATTAAACATTAAAAATATGAAGGTGATTGGAGATGTTTTTACAGCTAACTGCTCATTGAATTTGTCTTATGAGAGGCCGAATACTTAAGACTTGTGTTTGCTTCCGCACTTCCGCTTCTTTATAGATTCTGTACATAAGAAAATGTATTTATTCTGACAATCTAAAAGTCCCTGGTTTAAATACGTGCACTTTGAATCAAGAGGAAACTGTGAAGGAAAACCTTAACATTCACATAATCTCCTCCGCCTCCTCTGCCTCGTCCCACTTTGGCAAAATTGTCCTGTTCATTCGTATGGCTTCGTTCATTCAAAATGATGTCAGTCGCAGGTTCTGCTGGGGGATTTTGTGCCATGCTTACACGGGATGTTCCAGAGCATCACTGCCAAACTCAAATGCACATCATTCGGCATAAATGGCAAAACTGACGCAAGTTTCCTGTCTTAAAAAGAAGTGATATTACACTTACGTGCGCGTCACTTGAAGGACTTGTTGTAATGTCGTAGTGATTCATTTGGTGACTGTGGTAGTTTATCTTTACTGTACTGACTTTATAGACTTATCTGTGTGGCACTTCCTTTAGGTCTTTCCCATGATTGGCTGCAATGGGACGTGTAATTTGTTTCTTTTGGCATCAAGGCCTTCGGCTCTTTAAATGATTACTGTAAGTGTGTGTTTTTTGGTGCATGCCTTGGCGCTCTCCGTCACTAGGAACACCAATCAGGGAATTTCCAGTCTGTCATTAGGAACGTAAGCATTCCAGCTATTTCAGATAATGTAGATGACGCAAGCCTGTTGACAGTGAGCAGAGGGTTTCGAATTGTTCTTTGAGATAAGAGGCTTCACATTTGACCCTGAAGTCAGCTCTAAGAGTTATGCATATTTAACTCAGGATCCCTCTGACCCTTTGTCCCAACACTTTGCTTCTTAGGGTCATCGTATTCTGAATTCCCCCACAGCTATGAATATGACAGTGTGCAGTGTACGCTGACCCCCAGACAGGACTTTGCACATTTCACAAACAAAAATAAGTATGGCAAACCGTCGTGATACATTTGAAAAGTGAAAGACGAAACGGTGCCTACAAATGCAAAATGCTTGACGTTAAATCGGCTTGGACACAAATGGGTCAGAGGGAGGAAACGATTTAAGAATAGTCCAGTTTAAGTGATGTTCTTTAAAAGTCAACTATAAATGGGGGGAAATATTGCACTAGGACTTCAACTATAATATTTTTTGTAGTCGTAATTTCCCTCAATGGTGATGTTTTCAGATTTCCTTTTTTATGAATCCAACCAGCGATCCATTGTCACAAAAGCAGGTTCTCACAGCACAGCGACGCTACAAACACATCTTATAGAATTCTTATAGAATATGACGCGTTGGCCAACAGCGTATGAAGCATAAAAAAATGAGCACAGCCTTAAACATGTACGGACGTAAAATGTAACACATTAATGCAGCGGTAAAATGAATCCAAAAACAACATATGATTGTAAAACACTGCTGCACAATGATTACTTGGACAAAACATACTTTAAGTAAGGTTTTGAATCCAGAACTTTTGTATTTGCACAGCGTGGCAGTACTTTCATGCAAGTAAGGATTTGGATATTTCTTCCACTACTAGATATATCTATATATAATATATATCCATATATTATCATCAGTAAAAGAAAAGAAAGACATCAAATCCTCACACTTGAGACTGATTAATCAACTAAACTGACACAATTACACCAAGCAAACCCTGCGTCACTCATTAAATGGAAGCCTGACAATTTTTCAGGCCCATCGGGCTGATTATACAACATCCTTTATTATGAAGTCAAACAGAACCATTATGTCGTTCCTCTAATGACTATCCATCCATCCGGGGTGCAGTGAATATAAAACATGCCCAGCAGCGTATTCCACTTCCTTTGAGAACACGCCAAATTCATATTTATAGTGGAGCGCTTAACTCTGCTTCAACCTCTAATTTTCTTGCTTTTACAATAACACTAGTCAGCTATGATTACATTACACACTATATGTTTATGTGTTAGCATGCATACCGCAGAGAGCTCTCCACTATAGACGGGGGAATCGCTCTGGTGCCTGTTCTCGAACACTGCGTATCGGGACCACGCGTACCGTAAAGTGTAACCAGTGACCTCGGATCACCGGTCCCGCGCTGGGGAGCTTTACGTGCACAGAACCTGATCTAAGAAAACGTAAAGTCATAAGATTGTGTGAATTACGACACGTTCCCATCCTGATAATCCTACAGACTAAGTCTTCATGCTACATTAGGCACACCCCACTATAAATATATGAGGGGTATGACAAAGGGTAAAGCTAGAGGTATGGCATTTCTGCATGCCTTTAAATGAAGCGTAGAAAGCCATGACTGTGAAGGAGAATGAGGCAGCTGATTATCAAGAGTTTGAACAACCGACAGCACTGTAAATAAATACTGTAAGCAGACAGCATGGCGTAAACGTTTTGCATACCGACAGTTAAAAATGGGCAAAAAAAACGAGCATAAAATCAGCATAACTTTCCTTCTGATCAAAGGACACAATTAGCTCTCATTGCGTATGCTGTATGGAAGCACTCACGACTCCTGGTTCAAATAAGGCCAGCGTCCTCTGTTTCATGTCGTCCCACCCTCTCTCTCTCTCTCTCTCTCTCTCCCATGTTTCCTGTCAGCTCCCTACTATACTCTCTAATAAAAGACAGAAAATGCCCCCAACGACATAAAAAAGTAGAACATCACGTTGCATAAGCAGGCAACAAGGTGCATCTGGCAACGCAGACCAGCAGACGAACAGCAGATGATACGGACATTGGGCAATCGTATTCAGTTGTAAAAGCTCTGGCCAGCAAAACACTTAAAACATTTAGTGCAGAAATGACAAATAAAGAGAAAACAGTTGCAAAATAATGACTTTGTCCCACTTTTCAAAAGCATCTGGATTCATTTCTCTCATTTATTGCGATTTCTTTATTTAAATTTGTCACATAACTTTAGTCGAATACGCGTGACAAATTACCTGCAATTTCCCACTTTATATATTTTCAACGTTTAATGCTCATGTTATATTACCATCACATTTGCATACAGCCACACACTCCTATGCTTTTATTATATATTTGTGCCATTTGGATGACCTTCCAAAAAGTGCCGTCTGAATAATATTTCTACTTCTTATAGTATTAAGAACAGATCCAGTTTTTCCTCAAAGAGAGGATATTTATTCATTTATTGATTTATCGTTGCAGACAGCCTTTCATAATCAACAATGGCCATGATTGTGAAGACCTACCAAGTTCACTTCTATTCAGGACAGGACAAATCAAGTGAATCATGAAATCTCTTCCTCTCTCTGTCACTTTGTACTCTCCCCTCCTGGATCACAGAGACCTTTCCACCCCATTTCCCCTTCAGATTTAACCCCGATAACTGCTCTCGTTTAACGCATCATTGACAGTTAGCGGCACTGAGCTCCTTTAAAAACACTAAACAGTTGGAAAAAACAGAGTGTGCCGTTGCTGCTGGGATGAGGCCTCGCTGGCACACATTCGCGTTGTGCGGTTTATGATTTTGAGCTTTTACTGGCACATTTTGTGCAGAAATGAGCATCGTTTACTCATTTGTTCTTGACTTGTGGCTGTCCGCCCGTCATCCATTGAAATATTCCCATCATGTTATTCCTTAGGGACTTCTCAGACTTGCAAAACCAGCGAATCCACAAACAACATCATGACAATAATAACAGTACATCTACAACCTCAATTCTTTTAGTCAAAAACAGGAAACTCCTTGTTTTAATTACCACCAGCCTCAAAGGAAAGAAAACACCATTATAAATCAATCAGCTTCTTCCCAGCAGTTTGCCATCAAGCTCTGACTGACTGACTGCAGCCTCGTAGGTGCACGTCACCAAATTATGCGTCCGACGTCACCTAATGTCTTTTCATTGCGCTGTAATTATTTACATGCGTGTGAGATTATGACTAACCGTGTGACAAATCAGACATGAAAGCAGTGGTTGACCTTTGGTTGCCTGACCCCGGTCAGCCGCTCTCAGCTGCGTATCTGCACATTGTTTTCGCCGTCTGATTTCAAACATGTGGTTGTGTTCATGTGTCAGTGTGTTTTGGCGCTGCGGATTTGACGACTGGCTGTAGTTTTGTCTCCGAAGAGATATTTCACGCACATTCTCGGACATGTAATGTACAATCGCATGTGTTCTGCTCAGTGTTTGCTCAACACCATGTGCATTACGTCTCCCTCGGTCATGTCTGCCTGCCTTCGTCTTTTTGCTCATTTTTTAGCCCCACTCTCTCTTTTTCTCCCCCTCGTGTTTTCTTTCCTCACTTTATTACAGTCTTCATCTAATCCTTACTCTTTGTCCCCGCTATCCCATTTTTTCTTCCTCTTTTACTCAACTGTGTGTACAAGTACAGTTTGATCTTGTTTTGCTCTGCAGCAATCACGTTATCATTCCCAGGCATCCCACAACCCCCTCTGCACTCCTGCTGCCAACAATCCATCCACGTCAGAGGAGTAACTGAACAGACAGTTCAGTCTGTTTGTATTCGAGGGAATGTAAAGGAGTTACACATAGGGCTTTGTGATATGATGATGTGTGTTAAGATGATAAAAAAAGTCATTTACATATTATGCTATATGTTTATTTGGAAATGTACAAGAAAGTAACACGAACAAACACGTGGGAGAGTGAACATGACACAGAACGGGGTCATTCTGGACGAAATGAGGAGCTCGTACCTAAAAGAGTGACCACTTGAGTCAAATGGACGTGACTTGGGTATGAAGAAAACGATACTTTGTAAATGATGGCGTAGACTGGTCCCTATATTAGACTCCAACGCCAACAACCTCTCATCAAATATGCAAACGCAGACGAATCACAGGTGTTTTCAGGCGGGCAGGGGGTTAAATACCCGATTGACGGCTGTAATTACCAATCGCTGCTCAGATTTCCTCAGACGTGACTTTACTGCTCTACCCCGCGGCTCGACACGGACGCTTGGAAAAGCTGCGGCAAACGGCCTCAGGTTCATCTGTATTCATATTTGGTCTTTTGATTTGGAGCTGCAGAAGGAGTAGTATTTTCAATTTTTTTTCCCTCTGCTTTTGGCTCCTGCAGCTTTAATAGAAGGAGAGACGTAATCAAATATGACTTATGTACACATTTATGAAGTCTGTATATAATTTAAAATGTGATAACATAGATTAATTACAGAAAATGTGGATATGAAATGACCTACGCTGGGATATGAGACTGTGGTCTTAACCAGAGCTCTGTCTACACGTACTGTTTGAAGAGTAAATGGAGATGTAATTATTCATTGATGAGGAGAAGACCACAGTTACTCTCTTCCTGTCTCCTAAATCACAAACTGCACAGTGACCGTCTGCTGATCTTCTTCAGATCCATTACCCTGCTCTCTCTTCTACCTCTCTTTACGTCTTCATCATCACTTTGAAAGGGCATCTCTTTAAGCCTTTGTGCTAAACGTATTCCACGCTCTCGCAGGGGCTCTTTGCTCTAATTTCAAGTATAGTCCCTGTTCTTTAAAAAGCCTCCGGCTGATTTATTCAATAGACGATAGGTTGGTTATTGGTTATTATTTAAGTAAGTGATTAAAGTATTAAAGTTGAGAAATAAAAAGAAAAACTGATTTATGTCTGCTTTCCTCCTCCACACTTCAGCAATAACACTAAAAGAGAATTCCAAGCAGCCATTTGGGTGCAGATTTAAAGCTCCCATAGCATTCGTATTTCATAAATTAGCCTTGAAATAGTCGTCATCTTGGAGTAAGAGTAATGTCTTTCAAGTATAGTGAGTGCAGTTTAGTCTGTATGCCTTGGATGAAGTTCTGGGACCCTGGATGGTAGAAATCCCCCAACACACCTCTGTGTGAGAATCTTACATTTGATCTATAGGTGGACTGTGCAGTATTTTACGAGTGTGAATGGAATAAAAAGATTAGGCATTTCTATTCTGATTCAGCCTCTATTGATTTGAGTTAATCAACGAAGCTGAAAAACATGTATAACCTTTAGAAAGCAGTGGCATTTATATATTTTTTCGAGTTCTATTCAAGTTCTAGTTCTTTTTCATATTAAAAGTCTGGTCTGAAAAAGTTTTATCTGCTGCACAGTCATCAATTTCCTTTGTTTACCGAGCTGTTCATTGCCAAAACACATCAACAGGGGAAAGGAAGTTGGGAAATTTGATGAAACTGGTACAGTTCAGTGGTATTCAAAGTTTCTCAGCTGACAGGAAAGTTGTCTGCCCACACAGTAAGAGCCAAGAGAGGAAAATAATGCAGCTCCATTACGTCTTGAGCTTTGATTGTTGTGCAAATTTGAAACTAGCATTAAAGTGAAACTACTGTACAAGGAGTTGAACAGCTGTGACTGTAGCCACATAAACCATTATTATGGGGTTTGCCATTTATGCTATAATATAGCAGGCGCTGAACATGTACTGAACAGATACTGAAGACCTAATAAAAGTGCAGTTTGAATTCAACTTGTAAAGGAATAATGTGGTATTGTCTCTGTCGACAGCAACACTATATCTAATGGTTTACATGTGGTCACTGACATCATGGCTATATGTTAATTGTAACTGATATATAAGTATATTTAATAGTAAACTTTTCCACCTTTCTGTGTGTATTCTTCCACAGTCATGAATGGTAGTATTAATTTAATATTCCAGTTCACACCCACTACGCTAACAGACCTTCATTTAGGGCCTCTTATGATGGAAAGTGGACACTAACCAGTGGCTGTGGGGTCTGCAGCTGGGGGGGTGGGGTGGGGGGAAGGGGAAATGGAACGAATATTTCCCGTACACACTGCAGGCCATACAGGTGTGACGCACCTGTCCTCGGAGGCAACATTCCTCCCTGGAGCCCGCAATCCTGCTGACGCACCAAAATAATATTCCACAGTGGAGTGGACGCAAACAGAGGAGGTATGGGGGTGGGTGAGGGTTATGGGTCTGGGGCTTTCCCATCTTTGAGGAATCCCATTTCCAAGGCAACGAGGGAAAACACCAACACATGCTATCAAAGGCTAGGCAAGGCCCCCAAATCCAGCGCTGTCACACGGCACATCCCCCCCCCCGTCACTTTGTACAACCTTGACCTCCATCTTCACTGCCCGTGACATTACTGGATGCCATGTACATGTGGTGACCTCTAGGAGGCATTGTTTACGGAGCGTCTGACTCACCAATGGATCGTCAGCAGGAGGACGATAGGTATATACCTGGTTGTGGTCTCCGTTACCTTAGCAACACAGTCCAAGGGGGCCCGAGTGTTTGCACTGCACACAGCTGTGTGACTTAGAGGGGCCGGTGAGAGTGGGGGGTGGGAGATGGGCACTAATGTCAACAACTTCACACAAGCTGCTCCTTCTTCAACCAGTCGCATAGATAGAGACAGAGACCGCTCGCAGCACTGGGAATGCTATAAATCAGCAGTTTCTGCACAGAAAGTAGCAAAAGTGTGGAGACAAACATTTACTGAAAATGCTGCTGATATTCATGCTTGCTAAGCACATCCCTGCAGAAATAATGGATGGCATTTTGCAAGCTCATAAATAAGAAGTCAAATATTTGTATAGAAAATTCAGTTTCAGTGCTATACTGCTCCTACCCTACTGACACAGATTCAAAGAAAGGCGTGACAAATGCACAAGAGACATTATGCAAACGTCAAACCCCTTGGAAATAACCCTTATTTTTTCTTGAATATTTGACAAGAGGCACGCTTTCACACACACAATAAGCTAGCAGTATACCGGGAATCGGTAACGCTGAGCTCATCACTTTGCAGAAACTTCATCCAATAAAACAATTTATGGTTTTCTGCTGATGTACAGCTGGCAGGGCCATCGCTAATGGGTTTAAAATGTGCCGTCTCTGGCCGGGAGAGGCCAAGAGACTGGAGGAGCGAAAAAGAGGCAGAAAAGTTGGTGAGGAGTGAGCGAGTGTGAGGGAATTCTGATTTATGATCGCAGCTCCGTCTCCAAATTTCAGCAGAGCTTTTTGCTCCTCTCAAGCCTCAAAGTGGTGTGATGTTGCAGTGTGTCCAGAAATCTTGACATCATTGCTTTTTTGTGAAACCGAGGCCAAAGCTTCTGAAGTTCAAGCTCGTTCTGTGCCAGTGTGATGAGCGGCGAGCCAAACACCAGCTGACTTATGGAAGCCTTTGATGTTAGCTTAGTGCAACAGTCGCAATACAAGTGGACTGACTCACTGAAGCTATAGGCCACCCAGAGCAGTATCCACACCTACAGCACACCCTTTTAAATGCATTTAGTCATATATTACTCTTGTAACTGCCAGACAACCACTGCTTTAGCTAATACTTTTTATTTTAACCAAATATTTAGTAATAAAATGTGAATTCTTGCCTCTCTTCACAGCAGCAAAACACCCTGTAAATCTGTCAAGTGTCCAGTAAACTTTGCCTGGATGAATGGTTAACAAGTATGCTCTATTATAATTAATAAAGCCACTGTCAACGTACAGGTCATCGCTTGTATTTTTCCCCTCGTTGCTTGTTGGCGATCTTTACGGGTAGCTGCTGCTACGTTGGCAAGTTGCTACAACAATGGAGCGCCCTGTGACTCATCATGGAGCCCTGTGTTTACATTTGAGAGCTTATGGCCTGTGACTGAACACAAAGATTTCTGGAAAATGAGGTAAATGGGAAAAGGTTTGGGGGTAGGTGGATGAGGTTTTGCAGAAGGTCAAGGACGAGTTTGATTGCCACCATTGCGTTCTCCCCCTTTCAGTCTCTTCTTCGTTTTCTGGTGATAATAGGGAAGAGAAACCCCTTCCTTTTTTAGGAATGGGTTTAGTTGTTTTTTTTTATTCTCTCTTCTCACTGTGTCTTCTTAAGTTTGAGCCTCCCTATCTTTTTCACCAGACCCTACTTAAGGTAAGCTTCATTAACAGATCTGTGCTGAAATAATCCTTTCATTAGATAATAGTTATTGGATCACTGTGTGGGTGTGTTGCCTGTGCATATGTGTAAATTCATCCACTAACTCTTGTGTTTACAGGGAAGTTGTCCAGACAGATTGAAGACCACAACATCATGACCTCTGGCCTCTGTGAAATAACATCATTTGCCTTGTTACCTTATTTTCTTTGTTTCTCATAAATGCTATAATTAAAAATTGAATCGTTTTAAACTACGAGCTGTACCACCAAAGACTGAGCCGTAGTACAGTTATCCTAAAACGTTGGAATGTTTCAGGATAAAAAAAAACAAGTAAGAGCCTGGTAAAAGTTTGGCATGGTGGTACACTCAGCAGGAAATAGTAACTTATTAGGATGATGACACTTGCTCTCAGGGCCTCAGGAAGTTTAACCACTAACCCAAAAGTCTGTTTTACTAGTTACAGTTTTAGAAGTATGACCTTGAGTTCCAGACAATTAATACAGCCTCTTAATGCTCTACTAACTGTACAAAGTGCAGCCTTTCAGCAAAAGGAAAAATGATCAATAGTTACCCTGCACTCAACGAATCTTCTCTGACAAGAATTGTCTGTAACTAAAGCCACATATATCTCATTCTTCTGGGCCACAAAGCTCAATTGTTCTCCAAAAACGACTGAATACGCCTCAGCTATCCCCGCTATTGTACTAAGTGACATGGTCCTTCATTATCACAAACTCACGCACAGATAAGAATCAGGTCCATATGCATACACAACTACAGAGAAAAAAAACGAACCAAAAGTGAAACACATTTCGTTAAGTGCAGTAGGCAGAATAGAAAAGTGAAAAAGGTTTATGACAAGAAAAATGAAGGCTAAACCTTAAGTGCTTCAAGTTGCAGTAGATTTTTAAATATGAGAACTAAGCTGCCGGTACGTTGGGTTCTAAGCTTTCGATACAGCTCCTAAACAAAGGTGAACAACCAGGCATAATTAACTCTAAGTGCTGTATTATGTCAAAACACAAACTCCTGGCTTCAAAACGCCAGTTCAGAAACCACTGGGAGACATCGCAGTAGCTCCGTCCACTTCTTACATACAGTCTGTGGTTGTATAGCATCACACAAGATGCTACTCAAGACATTCAAATGAACTCAATCAAGCATTTCAACTTGAGTCAATGACCGGGATGAACGCATACAGAACAGAGATGATGAGAGGATGAGGCATAAGAGTAATAAGTGAGTCAGGGTCAAGTCATTTTACACAGCGTGTTCTAAAGAGACAGAGGAGACGGTAAAAACAAAGCTTTAAATCAAGGACGGACAGACTTCCCATGGGAGGTCCAATACCAGCATGTCTCATATGTATAAAACCAGTATGTCTCATATATTCAAAACCATTATGTGTCTATGTTTACTGGTGTCCTGTCTTGCAACATAGAGGAGGAGGATGCATAAGTCACAACTGGAGACGTGATGTCTTGGCTTACAAATGAAATGGAACTTTTACCCTTTTCAGGAAAAAAAAAATGGAACTATATATCACCATTCAGCCAAAATATATCAAGAACAAAATATATCAAATGAGCCAATGCCAGACGACACCCTTAAACATTGTGATCTAGTTAGTTAAGTTGATCTCGCGGTATGAAAACATTTCCTGTTGTGTCCATGGAGGTTTTGTTTGTGTTGGAAGAATAGCACTCTCTCAGCGTAATATATTTCTGACCCCAACACACACAGCATAACATGACGCATAAAGGCACGTCGAGGCCGCCAATCTTTTAGGTTCCCAGGGGCAAGTGGACATGTTCCATACAATAGATGCTACACATAGTTCCTTTAAAACAGTATGAGACGTTTTATTAAATCTTAAGGCCAACAAAAATCCAAACTATTCCTTGGCGGTTGCTGTCGAGTCCAAGTTTGCTGCAGTCAGCTGTGTGTTTTTTTGGTGCATGGGTCTGCAGCCTCTTCGGTGTCTGTGTGCCATTAATACGTCGCCACTCTGCTCCGCAAAGCCGCTAATAGCAAGGTCCTGAAGGAGGCTGCTTTCCACAGGGGGAATCTGTGGCCACAACAAGGTCACTCTTGGGTTTGGATGGAAAACAGAGAGGCCTGAATGCTATTTCTTAAACTGCCTCATGTTCGTCAGTGGAATCTGCAATGAGAGTACATGCAGAGTCGGACGGCGCAGGTGAAATCGTAGCCGTTGGTGATAAAATGAAAGTAACTGCACGTTCAGTTATCTGTGTGTACGTGTAGTTTGTTTCTGCTTCGGTTCCAGAGGCTGCTGAGAAGGCCGCACATCTGGCAGGCTGGCTGTCTGCCCGTCCTGGTGATGGGCTCCAGTTGTGGCACTAGGCAACCGTTGTCAAGGGGAGGGGCCAGCTGGAGCGGGATCAGCTGGTAATGCATCACCCCGCGCCGTCCTGAATGGAAATGCATGTGCAGAAATCGACTGAAGGGGCTCGATGGGGATAGTGACACAGCGGGAAAAGTTTTTAAATCAGGAAACTGTAAAAATAGATAGTTATTCATCTTCTAAAGCAGAGCGTATTTGAGTATCCACATAATTCTTCATTGTCATATGACTTAAGAAAACGTTTGGCTTGGATTTTTGGCGTCTTCCTGAAGATGTGCCTCGAAAACAGAGGTGGCAAAAGTGAAACATTCTTCACTCAAGTAGAAGTACAGATACTTGTGTAAAAAAAAAAGTAAAAGTGGAAAAAGTACAGGCTCTGAAATGTATTCAAAGTATAAAATTAGAACCTGTTGTTTCTGGGTAAAGTTAAAAGACCCTCACATCATATTAACATATGTGAAGATTATTAAACCATTTTAACTTTTATTGAAAATAAACGATATTAATTTCCTTCTATTAACGTCCCTCTCAGTTTTCAACGTCAACACTGGAACTTAAAACATTAAAACATTATGATGCCCAGTCTTTCTTTCATCTTGTGTTTAGGTCTTGTTGTGTTGTTTTTTCGAGCGTGATATGCACTGAAGGACACACCGAGGGATCATCTTTTTTCTGTGTTATTACACCATCCGTTTAGGTTTAAATCAGTCTTGATGTTGCAAAGGCGTGCAGTGACGCAAAATAAAAACAATCAATCATTTCCTTCAAACGCATTAAAACAGTCGTGTTTAGAAAATGCACATAAGGAGTAGAAAGTTCAGATATTTGTGTTACTTTGTAGAGAGTAAAAGTAAAAAGTTGGCAGAAAAATAAATACTCAAATAAAGTACAGATACCAAAGTATTTGTACGTAGTTAGTTCCCACCTCTGCTCTCAAATCCCGTTTATGGAAATGTAAAGCCTCAGATATGAGACTGCAGTTATCTAGAAATAAGTCCTAAAAATACAAAAGAACACTGTGCTCTTATATCTGGCACAACAAACTTACCTGGACGGGGGATGAAGGGGGAGGGATGAAGTTAGCTTGTGTGTGTGTGTGGGGTGGGGG
>JAPQRN010000013.1:4090454-4111172 GCA_037367275.1 Coranthus polyacanthus
TAAAAAAAAAGGGAGACAAGCTGGCATGGTGAGCAGTAAAGAAGAGAAAAGAAGAGCTCTTCCCAAAAAGGAGAGCAGGGTTCATATCAAGTCGGCACATGCTGGAAGATAGCAGACAGCCTGGCTGTAAGATTATTGTCCCGTTAAAAGGACCATAAAAAAAAGAAAGAAACAGGTCCAGCAAGGCTCACGGGTTCACAGCTGGGTTTACCTGGAGAGGAGCGATCGATAGAGAGGAGAAAGTACTCTCCCAGGCCTCATAGAGGAGCTGTGTATCATTTGGAGTCTGCCTTTTGTTTCCTTTTCACTGGAAAAGGTATATATCTCCTGTCAAGTGTTCCATGAGTTGGTTCTCTCCTCCATCTAGGACACAGTGCGATGCACGCATGCACACACTCATAAACACAGCAATCTACGCATGTTGTCTCTGCCAAGATACATAATCATACCTACACTGTATAGACTCGCTGGTGTGCAAGGACGACGGCAGCGGAGATGAGAGAGACAAATGGAGAGTTTAGGATGGCAAGCGGACAGCTTACATTGTTCTGCTGAGAGAAATACACGGAAATTCACTTCAACTAAACTGACAGAAAACAACCCGGTTAAAAAGCTGGCAAAACAATCCTGCCACAGAGACCATTTAGTATGATTTCTGGATGTTTTAATCATATTATATGATCTTGAAAGTTTGAAATTTTAACATAAACGATTCCATGACAACTGGTCAAACTCTGTGCTCCGACACAGATCGTATAGTATATTTGAAAGCTCCAAAACAAATGGCAGGGGTTTAAGAGGCAGTGATACATCTGCAGTGACGGAGGTCAAAAATAATGATCTGATCGGGCTTTCAGTCGGCTCTAATTCTTATGCACTTCATTTTGGCCCTTCTACGAGCTACGTTACGTCAAAATCTATTCTATAAAGTGCCATTTCACTCCTGTTTCATTGGTAATTCAATCTAATTTGTCCTCGCCATCCTTTTGTTTGTCAGAGTCACAAACACACCCGTGTACGTATCATTCCAAATCATACAGTATGGCTTCAGACACATAAATACGACTTAAGAGCCTAACCCAAATAAACCAAAAAACACTGCACCGTCTGACCAGACCAGACCCCGATTTGTACTGTAAGCTGTGTTTACATGCGTACAAAAGCTAAATGAAATGTAGGTCAAACCAGAAAGGCCAAAGTGGTGGTGAGTGAGTCAAGAAAGAGTGCATGTGCTGTCCAATCCACCCATTCTGCAAAACTGATTTTATCTCAAAGTGAAGGCAAACGTCATAACTTTGACACACAATCCTTTGATTGATTGGATCTCCTGCGTCGTAACAGAGAAAAGGTTTCCATAGATGACTCAGTCTTTTTGCCATTTGGTCACAGTAATGAATATGTTGCAGTTTGTATAAGTAATGTGTATACTTTACACGTAGAAAGATGTAGAAAGGAAGGAAGACTGACTGATTGGAATCTGTGTGGATGTGAGTTCAGATCCTGAAGATTTACAACGGAAAAAGTCGGGAGAAGTCATTTGACAGAACTTTTTGCACAAGGACTTAGCAAAAGATGAAATCATTTGTAAACAGAAACCTGTAATTCAAATCTGCTGCAACCCACAGAAATCCAGCAAGGCATTAAAAAAATGCCCATCTGAACTGGCTTTCTCCATCTTCCTGTCTTTTCTTGTTCGCTCCGCCTGGCTCTGCCCTCACTTCAAAACCATTCCCCGTTTCTGCGTTTCTGTAGCACAGCTGGTGCCATATAGGTCAGTGGGATTTGCTGTGCGGGGCAATCCAATGAGCTCAGGAAATCTCAGTATCAGTTTTAGAACACAACACCTTTCTAAATTTGATCTTCACTGGAATCAAGACTTTGACAGTGCGATGGAGCGATGCAGCTGCTTGTTATTTGTTAGTGTATTAATGTAACATTGATGTTATTTTGTTGGGTGAACTTTGACCTTTGAGGAGCTGGTAGAAAGCACTGACACAAAACATAGCTTAAATTTGTCCATTTTTGCAGAAATTAGTGCTAATATGCACCTTGAGCTCAGTGAAACATCCAGGAGAAGCAGGTATAGATAAGTACAGGCAGAGTCACTTTCTTGAAGGTGTCGTTTGGGCAGGACAAGAACAGATCTAACAACCCACATCCACCAGCCCCGTGATCCCCTCTGCAGTGTTTGAACACTGAAGACCTGAGGAGTGAGTTGAGTTTGAGCGCACTGATTCATTTGCGACTAAATTGCAACTGGGTATATTGTAAACTGCAGTAGGTCGGTCATGAATGTAATGCCACCTGCATTGCGTCGTATTTCAACAGTTGTTAAGTAATAAAATAAAAACGGTGAACCTGAACATAAATGTAAATTGCCGCAGTTCATTTTGGATATTTATTTAACATTGACAGCACTTGGTTGGATTTAAGCTGAAACACACATTATAATAAAATTATATATTTTATAATAAATATTAATTTAAACCACATTGTAGTAAATATGTTTATATTTTCATGCTGTGTAACGTTGAGTGTATAAAAATGCAGAGGAGCTGAAAAAGAAAACTAAAGATTTGTATATTTGTATTTATACTTTTTGTTAAAATGTAAAATTAGTATCAAAAGAGCAACGTAAGACAAGGTATATTGAACATTTTTTGTACGATACCCAGCCCCAACGGTGTCTTTCTTACTTGATTTTTTTCGTTTTTTCGCGCCTGTACTCAGTCTTTTCAGCTATGTTGCCTACAGACCTCTTGTTCTTTTTCTAAATGTCTCTTGGTGCGTCTGGAAATATAGAGAGCCTCTCTTCCTGAGCATTTTCCAAGGAAACACGGAGCACTCAGCAGGTGTTTCATCAATGACATACACTGAACATTTATCTACAAATAATGCAGCAGATGATCACTCTTGACATTTGCAAATGCCTTTAGTCCACATGAGCTTTCGGAGGTAAAATATCTCCCGTTATCATGCCAGAAACAGGAAGCTGATGCTCCCAGTGTGTTCAAGATGAAGATACCGAGGCCAAAAAGTACAAACATCAAGCTGCTCAAATCACCAGAGCACACATGCAGGTCAATACTGAACATTGTGTGCTTCTGCCTTTGGAGCAAATATACGGTTTCACTGCACGGCTCTCGCTTTTCTCCGTCTCTACACACACGTACGTGCGCTGCTGTTATGTAACGTGTGAGCGCAGGTCATCGATAGTTAGGAGAGGGGCTGCAGCAGTTTTAACCTTACATAACGTGTCGAGTGCACGCAAGGGCCGCTGCTCGAGGGAGCCTCTGACACCTAGAATGTGTCGCTTTGAAATATCACGGTAAAGTAAACCGAGACAGTGCATGGATACCGTGTTCTTCGCAGGTTTATATGCATATAATGGATTCGTTTTCAAAGGTTTCCGGTGAATTTTTTTAATTAAATTGTTGCACGACATTGCATTTCATCTAAAAATGGCATCTGTTTTTTTGTATTTTATGGTTTGTGGTTGTACAGTAAATAATATTGCATTTATTGATATACCATGTTTTTCTACAGCTTCTCAGAAGTAAGGGTTAGGATTTAGTCTTATATGACAGCCAATTAAATCCCTTTGGGTTTTGGGCTTTCTGTCAAAACAAGAATCCCAAGGATATTTCTTTGTCTTCCACAAAGTTAAAATGGTAGCATTGCTCTATTTCTTGATCATAATCTAAATAATTAATAAATTAATTGAGAAAAAAAACTTTCAACTCTGGATGAATTACCAACTGAAATCTAAATAATCAGATCTAAAAGCCAACAAACGTTAGCAAATTGTACTACGTACTTGTTACATGTACGTTATTGTACTTCCATGTGTGTCGTGTATTGTTTTTGTAAAAACTCAACTAGGGACAAGAGTTGAAAATTAACAACAGCCACAAACTCTCAGCACATACGCTTTCATGCTCAGTATTGGAACTGTGTTAAACTGCATCATCCCTATGGCGACTATGGATATACACAACATAGACAGACATTCCTAATTTAATCTGAAGCTGCAACAGTAAAAAAAAAAAACCCCAAAAAAACCTTAGACCAGCTGCATCCAGTGGACAGTCAAAGTAAGATGCCGTTTGAACCTAAGTGATGGAAGAAATGATGATGATGGAAGAAACAGATAAAACTTGATGTAGTTATATTACCATAATAACACGAGTTCACAATAAAACAATGTACCTGGTTTGTGTCATGAGACATTTGTCATATTCTCACTCCCCTTCATGTCCTGCCATCTCTCCTGTCTTTAGTCCTAGTAAAAAAGATTTAAAATGACATTTCTGTCATTAATGTCTGCTAGTATCAATCAACTCATTATTACTTAGATTGAATGGCAAAGACCACACCTCAATTTCCTGCCCCTTCTGTTAATAAGGTGTGCCTAACCTAATGCAGCTGAGGAGTACTGGGAGTATATGCAGAGTCTGAATATTTCCAATGCCTTTCTTCTCCTGCAAATCTCTTACCCAGGACTCACGCACAAAACAGATTTCAACATCACCCCCTTTGGCAGACCTACGAGGTCAGCAGTGGACACACGACTCCTCTGGGTGTCCCAGTCCACCTGTAATATCAAACACTCCTGCATGCCCCGGGTCTGACGCTGAGTGAGATATCAGTCCCATCTCTCCTTCCGCCACGGCCAGTTTCATGGCCTTAAATCATTTCCTGGCTGAAATGAGTGCTCGGTGTTTCAGCAGGATCGGCTGCACCTGCGGACCCATGTATGTGTGACAAAGGATGACCACACAAATCTGTGGCACAGATTAAATTCTGCGTTAGCTGCGGTTTTACATGGGTCTCGGTGCTGTTGCATAGATTACCTGGAGGCATTTCATTTCAGATATATAAGCCCCTTCAGACCTCAGTGAAAATACAATAAAACACATGAGGGAAGGAGAATGTGAAGGGAATGGGAATGTGGGCTGAGTGTGAGTGAATAAATGCAGATGGTATGGTGTGATTCTGTGTGTATGTGCATATATGCTTTGTGAGTCTGTGTGTGTTGTTCATTACTAACGTATTGTTCTGTCAGATCCAAGTTTGGTTGTTCACCACAGAGGGGGTTGCAAACAGGTGAGGACCTGTTACGTAACAGCTCATAACTCACAAAAAGCTATCATTTGTGCTAATGAATAACTATTCCATAGTGTGAAGAATAGTGTGTGTCTGTATGTGTGTGTGTGCCCGCTGGCTCGTAATGTTGTGGCGCCAGTGTCAACATGTGCTTTGTAAGCAAGTGTTGAATTTGGAAACTGCATTGTTACTTTCAGCAGGGATTTGATTATGATGTGGTGTTGTACTTATGAATGAGGAGAGAAACTGTGTAAAAGCCAGTTAAAGCTTTATATCACTCCTCCATATGCGTCTTATTAAAGCCTTGTTTTATATTTTGTGGTTTTGTGGGGAAGAGAGGCACGGCTGAATCGACTCCTCAGCTTGTTTTTAATGGAGTGTTGCTGGCTCACATGTCAATTAAAACAGATTTGAAGCTGTTACAGTGTAGGTTAGATGATCAGGAACTGCTTTGGCTGATGAGGATTGATGTTGGCGTGCATGCCACGCGCTACACGAGATCGCCGTCTTGTTAAAGAACCGACGCCAGAACAGTCACTCAATAATTGTCAAGTTAAACAGTTTTCTGACACCTTTGAGTTTGTCCGAAGCCATTAAAACAAGTCAGTTGTAACCAAGAAACATGACAGTCACAGTGTTTCCTCTGTGACTGTAATACAGCTATAGTGTGTTGGACAGTAATTCTAGTTCTGTCTCATATCGGTTGCTGTTTGGGTCGTTGTTAAAGCTGAATAATAAAAATGTTTTCCATCATTATATAATCATACTCCTAAAGCATCTGGACCACACTTCGTTTAGCTATAGATAATACTACAATGTTTAAACATTATAGTGGAGGAAACACTGTATAATGTTAAAGCTTTATCCATATTTTGGGGGGTTTTATCTAGGTATTCCTCTGGAATTTATTAAATATCCAGCATTGGACTGTACTCAACATTATGTTGTGTTATATGTCACCAACTTGACAGAGTCTAATGGCTACTATTTGTCTGACACGTCTGTATTATCAACAGCAAAGTGAGACGTGAACACTGTGCGCATCGATAAGAGAGCAAAGGTTACAGGTTGAAAAACTGCATCAGAAGAAAGTGTTAATGAATGATGGACAGAAAGGTGTTTTTGCAGAACATTACAATGTCACAGCGAAGCTGACCTTTGACCTTTTGGATATAAAATGTCATCATTTTATCCTAGTAAACTTAATTTTGTCATAATTCTTGAATTATGGCCAAAAGCATGTTCTGTGAAGTCACAGCGACCTCGACCTTTGGCCACGGTTCAATTCATCGTTGAGTTTGTGCCAAATTTGAAGAAATTCCATCCTGAGGTATCGTGTTCATAAGAATCAGACGGATGGACAGACCGACAACCCAAAAGCATAATGCCTCCAATATCACGTGTGAGGCATAAATAAACTTTTCACTGATGTTAATGGTAGTGCATCACATACATGGTTGGTATGACTTTTTAGAGCTTTATCATGAGTTAATTTCTGAACTAGTGTTACAGTTGATTGTTTAAATAACCGTTCATGCAAAAACGTTTTTGTTTCATCCATGGATTTCAGACTGCAGGTTGAATGAGAAGTTACGATTTGAACAAACCAACTTTAGCTGAGGGAAATCATGACAGGTGTTTTTGATTATGTTCTAATATTTTCTCAAAGAAATGATTCATCTTCAAAATAAAACCCCAAATTTTATATATTATTTGTATTGTCATGTGACGGAATAATGAGTACCAGGTGTAATCCCTCTGTCGTCATTTAAAACCATAATTCCCGACTGACTAAAGACGTTCTAAACCTTTCCTCATTGCTCTGCATTAAGAGTGCCTAAAGAGAATTTTTTCTTTGTTTTTATTGAAACCACACTAAAGTTGCCGTGCTGACAGCAAGAAGACAGTCCCGGCAGTTGCGTAGGAATGACGTTGTGGTCTCTCCGCTTGGCCGCTTTTGTGACGCCTCTATTGACCAGCCAGGAGCTGATCAAAATGAAGTGCTCCCTGAGCTGATCTGACATGCAGCGAGTAAACTGAAATTCATCTCTGATCCCATATGGCGGACAGCTTCAAAGACCTTCTTTTGAAGTCTGCCATGACAAGTCCAGAAGCTCATAAGCCCTAAAGGGGCCGTCGGTGCACGTAGAGAAGAAACCAGCATGTACAGTATAGAAGCGCCGTATAAATCTTAGCTGCGCTGCTCACCCGATGCTTTCATGCTGAAATAAATGAGCTGTGTGACCTGAGAAACACTCCCGTCCCAATGTCATAACAGCGTTGCAAATATGGCTTGAACGGGTGAGCAGAGAGAACTCTTATTATTGTGAAAGTAAATATGAAATCCCTGCTCCAAGAAATACAATATGTAAAACTTCATTACACCTTACACAAAAATATCCCGACCTGTCAGAAGCAGTGAATGTCGAATGTTGTTTGACAATTTGACCTGGAACACAGCACAAAAAATGAGCCAAACAGTGTGATATAAGGTTGCAGTTCCTCAAGGTAATGAAGAATCCCAAGACAATCACACATTCCTGCAGTGATAATACCACCATTATAGTATAAGATTATTATTAACACTCCCGGCTCATGTTTTTCTGCCTCTACTCTTCATCCAGTGAGTGGACAATGGGATATTGTTATCAGTCCTCCTGCCTCAGGAAAGCGGTTTAATGAGGGGGTTGCTGGCGTCACCAAAACAGAGCGCGTTGGTAGGGAAAAAAAAAAAAAAAAAAAGACAGTAGTCATTAGAGTTTAGTATGGTGTTTACATGCCTCAGGGCTCCTGAACGCAGCTTGAGTGAGGATTTCCCCGAGTGTCAGGCTGTGGTGAGAAATGTGAAGAAACCAGAGCTAAACACACACACACACATTGCACCTAGTGTGGTGTTCTGTAATCACCAGGCTGATACATCAACACTTAAAAAGCAGACAAAACCCTGCATTGACACACAAGCCCGCACTGAAAATGTGAGCTTTCATCTCATGCACACAGCTCCGACTGGTGTAGTCAGCAGATACAATATCAGCTGTAGTGTTATGACCTTACTCAGCATCGCCTCGGGCTTTCTTTACCCGAGACTCCAGCAGAGACACAACACACATCTGGCACTGTAACACACTGACTGACAACCTCTTGACTTCTAACAGGCAGGCATGTATGGTGCGTGTGTGTTAGTGCATGTGTAGGTCCAGAAAGTGCTCACACTTCCAAAAGGGTGAGTGAAGGGTTGTTTTGATAATTGACAGGCAGCTTATATGAAGTGACAGCCGATGTGCAGACTGATGTTGCTTCAGGTGTCTTGAAAGAGCTGTATTCCCACAGAAGTGCGTAGAATGTCTATGGTACATGGAGTAGTAAATTGCAAACAAACACTGGATCTTGGCTGTATGCATTACTGGGGCTAATTTCAACACAGCTTGGCACTATGTTGTCATCGGGGATAGGGATGAAATCGAAAAAACTGGTTCCATTTGAGATCCGGCCTCAGATTGTCCGATCCATTCAAATCATATGCCTCTGAGCTTATCAAAGCCTTTTATCGACGCTGACAGCAGCACTTTGCGAATCGATGATGTCAAAAATCACTGTCTACAGCGTTGGAATTGAAAGCAAGAAGAAGTCACTGCTGAGAGGAATAAACAGTCCAAAGTGTGGTTTCATTTCATGAAGAAAAATGTTGGTTTTAATGTCTGTAAATGAATCATTTCAAGTACGGGTGGAAACATCAGCAATGTGCTCAAACATCTTCCTATGTAACGCGGCCTTAAAGAAGAATGCCATGTATTTTAGACTCTACGCACGAGTGCCACTGCTTCCCAACCGAGCAGTACGTCTGTTACTAGGGTAAAAACCCTGTCATAATAACATTAGTGCCACGCAGGCAGACTTTTTTTCCCCTGGCTGAGAAAACCTAAAGGAAAACGAATCCTGCACAAATATTTAGTTTTTTCTCATTTCATACTTTGTAGATGATGACAGACGGTGCAACTGTTTTACTATCTCTCTGACACAGAAAAACCTGTTGGTGTCTGCATTTTCACGAATCAATCGGGGAATTAGAAATCAGATAGGGAAAGAATTGAACAGATAAGAACAACAATGGCACTGGTATCAATCAAATCTTATAAATTAAACCAGGGGCCTTATTAGGGCTGAGCAATTAATTGGAATATGTGAAAATCACAACATGACAAAGTGCAATAGCCAAATTGCAGATGCTACAATTTTTTTTATCTATAAATCATATTCTCCAGACGAACCCTACTACGTCTTCATTAGGCAAACTACCAAGGTATCTACAGACACAAGTGATTTCATCCACTTGAAATGTTTCTTTTTTCAGTTCACTAATGTTTTGGGTATATACTCTCTACGCTTTCTGATTTGACTGGCACAACAAACACAGTAAAAACATACAGGTGGATGAAAAGTGGCGAAACTGTAGTAAAGTCAAAAGTAATGTCATGTCCTCCACTGTTGTTTACAATGTCAAAAGGTGAAATGCATGATTTTTAAAAGCTCAGGAGTGAAATATCGCACAGCCACGGTAATAGTAGTAGGTTTTGCGTTACACTTTGATGAAAAATAACACTACATATGTCTTACATTGCAAAATGCGTCTCATTTTGTTCTTTTTCAATATTAAAAGGCCTCTTTACAGTGGTCATCTGCACTCATGTTACCTGCCGGTATGACATGTGTGCATGTGCATCTGTGCGTGCATGCATGCATCTGTGCATATGCAAAATCTGTTCATCTGAACCGGGCCTGTTCCTGCTGATAAGTTCACCTGCTCATATGCTCCTCTGTTAGTTTAAGATCCATTATCTGTATGAGAACCTCGGCACATACACACACATCCACATCTGACCTATGAATGCACATGCAGCATTCATTTAAGGTAGAATAGAACAAACTAAAGGAGGAAGATGATATGCCTCAGAAGGTATAGAGGATAAAGAGGGACAACAGGCACAAATAAAAGGGCTGCGTGAGCACTAGATTAACAGACAGCCATGATGGAAGGGCTCATATGTTCCCTGATGGGGGTAAAGATATGGATATATGTCTAGGCTCACACACCCAAGGTTAGATGGGAAAGTTCTCACTGTGCTTAAGAGAGGTTATGTAACAGGGCCTCCAGTCATGTACGCACTCAACCTCTTTACATGGGCTTCTCCTCAAAGACGCTGTTTCTGTCTTTCAGGCTTCTTTGATCTGATAGGTCACCTCATACACGTTGGGATCAGACTACACATAATTATGGCTTTCAGGATGGTTACTATGTCAGATCGGTGTCCTAGAGGTACCTTTTTCGTGTTCTCTCACAAAAAAAAGCAGCATTATTTTGCTGCACTTTACACTACGAACAGCTCACACGTGAGAAACAAAATAGGTACATCTTGCTCAAAAAAGGACTCGGTTTATTATTCATAAACGTTTTGCCTGCTGACTGTTTTCATTCCTGATGCCCCACATCTGTCGGATCAGGAGCTGATCAGGGACATATCACGTGTAATCTGACTCTGGCAAATAGCTCTGATCTGATGCAAAACAAGCTAATTTTTTTTCACGGATTGTTGTGCTTCTCTTGCCGATAATAGTTTAAATCGTTGCGTCCGCTTTATCCGTTTTCCTACACAACAAGTTCTGTGGCGTCTCATTAAAACCATCTCACATTTCGCCTGCATTGCACTGTGAATTAGTACTTCACGTAAATTCAAAAGGGCTGCGCTGACGATTAAAGGCATATACATCCACACAAAGACGACCCTAATCTTCATCTCTCACCCTTTCTTGACTGCAAAAGCCACAGAACAAAGCAGACCACAGTGGTTTCACCATGGGCGACAGGAAGGCAAGAAGATAGGATAAGTGGATGCTGCGGGGTAAAGGTGAGGATACAGTGTATAACAAGATAGTATCATCTCACTGTGCAACCTGCGCTGTGTTACATGTGATTTACTGTACACAGATACAGATGCGTCGTGGTAAATCCAGGATGAACCCATGTTCACATTTACATATTTGTCCATCTGTGTAGTCAACAGACTAATATATAGCGGTATGATATTCTGCACTAACATACATAACTGATAGAATCACTTTGCAGGCAGGTGGGTGGGCTGTTTAAGTCTGTGAACTGTCAACCAAATAAGGAGTCAAAAGTTGTCGGCGTTACTATGTATGAGTGAGCCTGTCTGTTTTTACACGCTGCTTCTTCATCATGTTATTTACCAAACGCCACATTTTAAAAATTGCAATAATATTAGGACAGTTGGCCAATTGAAACTGAAAATAAAACCAGAAGGAGTTACCGTGGCAGATATTAGGAAAATGGGCAAATGGAAGTGAAAATCAAAAGTGATTCAACACAAAGTCATGTGAACTTTGTAGAAAACCCAGTATAATGAAATATTGCTTCCTTCGAAGTTGCTGTGACTGAGTCAATTCAACAAACACCTCATCTAGCAAGTGAAAGTGTCTTTCTTCTACACGACCATAACATAAATGAAACCCACCATTAACTTACACGGTACTATTCTCTGTCCCAGAGCATTTGATATAAGACAAACAGCATTTGTAACTTCTTGATTTGGAAGCGGGATCTTACATGGAGCACTTAAATGCAGCGTTAAGTTCCGCTTTACTACTTATACACACTGATTTATTTGCTGTGTACGTCCTGAGGTGAGGTTAATGTAGTCCTGAAGCGACGACCACTCATCGTGCCTATATAAGGACAAACTCCGCTCCTGTAAAAGCCACAGCCGTACTGGCAGGTTAATTGCATGTTATGTTGAAGTTCTAAGTGCTTCTTTAGTGGTTGCCTTCTCAGAAATGGAATTCACCCCGTCCTTTAAGATATTTTTACAACTTTAAACAATAATACTGGTCTTGCGCTTTAGTGTACCAGTACGGTTCTAATTAGGTCTAATCCAGACTCAGGAAGCAGGTTCTGTTTTAATTTTTTTTTTCTTTTTAACACTAAACCCCCTTTTTAAGGCTACACTGCCGTGCGCCTGAGTATAGGTGCACGATGAACCATTGTTTTTTCAGCTTTAACACATTGCAGTGTATCGTATGATTTATGGTCTCATGGCCTTCAGCTCCGACGCACATGCACAAACACACACATGCGCACACACTATAAATATACAGTATATTCAACCCTTCACTGCCTGTGCAAACTACACTGCCTCATTTAAGAATAAGAACATCCAAATTGATCAGACAGTGCTTTACGTAACAGTCTGTAACGGTATGGTATTTAATTGATCACTGTAGGGAAGGTTTTTACTTGGACATGTGCACTACACAACTAAATATGACTCAGTTTTGGTCACATAACTGTGCCAGATTTGGCACGGTTTCAGAGGTTTGAACTTGGGCCAATTTAGGAATTACAGAATATGCTCGAGCAAGCAGGTCTCCGAGCCTGTTCAGAGTCAGAGTCAGAGGCGGCCTCTGCATGAGTCATTCATCACGATTGTGGCGTAAGTGTGTGGTTTTTGCAATCTGCAAGACCATTAACATGAGCCCTGCGTGCAGTATAAAGACTGGCTTATTAGCAAAGTCAGTGTGTTTCATAAAACACTTAAGAGAGATTTCAAATATGAGAAAGCACACTCGAGAAAGTGAGAGAAACATGTATATCAAACAGAAACATGGCAGAAATGAGAAAATCCCTCAGAGAGGCAGCAGTTTGAAAATGTGATGACGTTCTACAAGGGATGTGCATCTCCGTCTACATTAAAGATGAATATGAGCCAGCTACCAGCAGTGCTTTCCCTTTCTTGGGCATAGGTGCTGCCGCTAAGTCTTGTCATGGTAGGGAAAACCCTGGGTGCTTCTTAAGCGTCTCATTTATGGTATTCCTTTTTGCTATCTACATAAATTCACAAACAGACCTTTTCACAAGTACATACCTTATAAAAAAAAAGGTCAATCCAGCCTGGACCTTTCCATATACCAGTCCTTCTTTCCTCTTCTGTCTCCATTTACACTTTTATAACACGCCTCAGATGAGAGACGCGCTCGAGGAAACCCACACGGGAATTAATCTATCAGGAAATACAAACTTATTGGTCACATGTCTAAATAATACATAAACACTGTACTGCATTAGAAATGATGCATCTCAATTTAATCCCAAATTGTTTCTGGGCATACTTTATTTAATGGGGGCACTCGTGTCTTGAACTTCTATGCTGATGAATCTTCCCTCCAACCTTGGGCACTGTTCTTCCTCATGACCTCCCTTTTGTTTTTGAAAGTTCCCATCACGTACTTTCACGCCAGTGACATACATCAGCGATACATGCTCCCTGTACACTGCGCCTTTCGCCCCAGCTTGCTCAGTTCATTCTGCCGATCACGTCTCAAGAGCCTAAACATTACTTTTGTTGACTTTACTTAGCCCTCACCTTAACAAACGCTTTTTCTAACATGCCGTAACCTTTAGCTAATCTCTTCTGGTGCTGTTGTCCATTAGTTGTCAGTTTTAGATTTCAGGCTCATTTCACAAGTTTTGTTTGAAACGGGCCGCCAAACGCGCAGCTTTGTTTGCTGCCAAAAGTGCTCCATCCGTCACCAATACACCCATCCATCCATCCGCGTGAAAACAATGCACAATAGACCCTGTGTGTATTTGCCACGCCACGCCCTCTCTCCACTCAAGTGCTGTGAAGAGACAGGTACCTAATGCCCCTATACGACTCGTTTTCCCCCTTGAGACGCACACACGTGAAGAAACGTATGCACACCTTAAAGGATATGTAAGTCCCTGAGGTATTTCCTCCGTCTAAGCTGTGAGGTGACGAGCTGTCAGCGTCGGTGATCTGAGCGATGATTATATAGCTACGGAAGGAGAAAGAGGGGAAAGATGCACTTCTCCTCTGTGGTCTTGTGTGGTCCAACACCCATGATACACAATCACAATGAAGCTATTGTCTCTTGTGGACAAGATTTGAATAAAGAAAATGATGCACGCAGAGACAAAGAGACGCTGCAGGCGCAGAGGGAGATTGCCAGGTGTACCTACGTGGTTAATAAAGAGGAATACGAAGAGCGAAAGAGCAGATATGAAGACGAGACGAGACAGAGGGAAGGGTTAGAGATGCAGAGACAGATGGAGTTGTGAAAGAGAGGACAGTTTATTCAGCAGCTGTTTTTAAACACTCTGTATAGGTTTTTCAGAGTGAGTGTACATTTGGCTTAGAGACAGAGCGAACAGATAATGACATTCTGTAAATAAGGATTATACTGTAAAACAAGTTGTTTGAGCCATGTGGTCTGTGAGATTATGAGACGTGTTCCAACTGTTCCGATGAAAGTGACTGCCGCTGCTTTTTATGGCAACTTGGTCTGTAACAAAATCTGTAAAATATACATTAAAAGGGTGTATTATTTTAGTGCGACCAGATCTCAGCAACAAGCTACAAGTCCGATTATTTCTGTGTGTGACTGATGTTGAGTGTTTTATATGTTGTTAATATTGTGCGGCGTTAATGCTGCGAGTTTTAGGGTTCGAAATGTGCCCTCGCACAATGACTGCGATTAACGGACCGCGGCCGAACGTATTGAAAATCAGCAGAAATCTGACGAGCGTGCACGCGGTTTTCGAGCGGGGTTTGACACATCTGGCTCCACAACTGTATACCAGTCAGAAGAAAGACACGTGCAGTCCAAACACTGGGGAAAATAGTAACTGCAAAGTATATATGGAGCATGAAAAAATGCTAACACATGCACACGAAATGTAATCCAGGTAATCCACTCTTGCCATATGACATGTTCTCAAAACATAGCATAGCGTAGCATTGTAGAAAAACAGGCATGGTATTGTTAAAATAGTCATAGTATTGAAAGAAAAATACTGGCTTTATTTTGATAATATTTCTGACTTTGTTCCTGTTATATTATATTGTTAATAATAACTGTGGCCCTATATGCCATACCCCTCTCAGGCTTGAAGTGAACTCCGGACATGTCCAGACATCACACGGGGCCGTGGTATGTATGAACACGTGTGAGTGGAAGATGTTCGGGTAAGGTGACTCGGACGTTACCCGGCCTGTTTCCTAGTACAAAGTCTAGACGTTGTCCAGGTGAACAAGGGCAGGAAATGGGGCTGAATGATATGGAATAAAAAAGAAAATCATATTTAGACGGCTATCACGCTTGCGATGTGACTCACAATTTCAGTGGGAATAGGAGCTTTTGGAATTTAAAATGAGGTTTTATTGGGTTGTTTTTCCCTTCCCTTCCTGGAGAAAGTGATTTGGAGGCCAGGGCATATCGGTAGCACCACAATGCCTCATTTATAATGGCATGTTGTGACACATTTTCACCCGTATCGGCAGAAGAATGTTCGGACTATTCCCATCGAGCAAAGTGAGAACGAAAGTCAAAGAAAGTTAACCATCAGACAATCATGTGCACAACACGTACTGACCTTAAACTAGCTCATGCTTCTTTCTGTAATGTTTTCTCTCGTTCATGAACACTGTTGGTACATCTAAAGACATTCAGTGTCAACACTAACACAAAACTGTTTTCAACATTTTTTTTGTACGTTTTATTTTGCATATGTGCAATATCAACGAACAACTTGTGTCAAACGTGCATTATTTGTAAAAAAAAAAAAACCCTTTAAACCCTTTAACATCGACCCTTTTACAGTATTTGACAGAGAGCGTTACATTAGTCCACTTTAACCTGCGGGGGATTTGAGAAACATGTTTATCTGAAAGTTGTGACAATGGAGTCAAACCCTGAAAGGAGTTCAGACCTGGAGTTCAGACCCCGTTCAGACCGGTACGTTAAGCCTGGACACACACAGGATTTGCCAAAGTAACTGCTCGTGTTATTATGAGTGTCTTAAGTAATGTGGCGTCCAGTTTCTGTGTCAGCAAGTTACAGACATCAGCTAAACCTGCCACCTTAAGTTGTTCTGTGTTCTGTTTTCGCCTTCGCTATTCAGTTGTATAAAACATAACGATGTTACGCGTTATTTACCTTTATATTGGATTATTGAAACCACAGCCCTGTGAGTAGTCCCATGTGACAGCAGCGAAAGCACGAATCTCAGGCATTTTTCACATCATTCAAAAGCAAAAACTCTAATTAATCTTCATTCAATTCAATTTTAATTTCATTTATCGCCCAGCCCTACACAAAACATACTGCCTTCCAATCATCAAACATGAGCCTCTTTTTCTGCAGCTGATTTTTTTTTCGTTGCACAGATAATTTCCTGTTCTTGGCTACACTGTGAAAGAGAAACTCTGGGCAAGATCTGGACCTTATTCTCCAAATATTGCCTGGAGCTCATGTGTGAAAGGGGCTTTGTAGCGCCGACTTAAAGAACCACAGGTAATCAGAGCAAAAAGGCCAATCCAACAATAAAGATGCTCTTAACAAAGGTGGCTTACTTTGGTGCTTAGTTGCATCATTACTGCACCTTTAATCAGACAAAAGAGCAGCCACTTTCGGTAGACTCTTAATATAAAAAAGAGTCAGCACAAAGCTGCATGAAAGCTTTTAAAAATCTAATTTAATTTGTGTCAGGGCAAGAAATGCCAACAAAGAAGAGTCAAACTGGGTTAAACAGGCAGCTTATGAACTCAAAGTAAAGCATGAATACCATCAACCGAGGGAGCGGTCTGTAATTACGACACTTGAAATGTTAAGACATTCCATTCATATATCATTCACTGAAGAAGTAATGCATCTTAATGACTGTGTCTCATTGCACCGCTCAAGGGTATAAAGCCCAAACAGTGCAAACAAAGTAATTGCCTATTAAATAAGAAGAGAAGATGTTTTATTACCCGATTTGATTACAATGGATAAAGACAGGAAATCCCCGAAAACCATGATTACAAAGCATCCGTCTTTCAGTAAGAATTAATGGGATGGCTCGGGTTCCTATGGCCGCATTCTCACAAATATCACGATCTCATGAATTGCAAACAGACACCATACACTGTACGTTGACTTTTGTCTGAGTGGATTAACTCAGTCTTTATTTCTCTGGGCATTTTTAAAGTTTAAAAGCTTCTGTAATGCTGACACAATATCAAATGGATTCTTAAGGGAAGCAGGTATGTTCTCACTTACATCTGGACAGAAGGTAGTCCTGGTTCAATCTGTCCCTGTTTTAGATCAACTTTGACACTAACCCACACAGCGTTTGTGATGCTGACAGTGGAATAATGCAATCAAAATGTAACCAGCTTTAAACTAGAAAAACTCACATGCATTGAAAGCTTTACCTCAGGATTATTCAACTAAGTCAACCCTCCGTACATGCCTACAAATACAGGTTCACGCTTTCTCATGCATGAAAGAAATGTTGTTTAAAGGGTCAATCCGCTGATTTTACACAATGCCATTTCCTAGCCATCTGAGGTGTTATTCAAGCAGTATAGTCTAGTATGATTTTGACCACGTTCACTGTATTATAATTAGAATAGATGTCTGGTTACAAACACCATTTGTGTGATTCTGTATAATCAACTTTTTTCAAGCCAGATCCACAAAATCTGAAGAAACAGCCACCAAAGCACCAAAGACGGAGACTAAATTGACTAAAGTGAGCATTATCCCTTTGATGGAAACATCTCATTTTTCATTGATGTCTTATTTTATTCTGAAGGTCACATCTGAGCACAATCATGTTTAAATATAATAAGTTTATGGCTGCTTTTTCCAGCATCTCTAAAACATATTTTGTAGAAACTCTTGTCATTCTGTCAGCGAAGGAATTTGTTCACTGTAATTTTCTAACTGTAGCAGTTACTTTTTCAAATTGTGGACGTGTTTTTGAAACTACATCTATATTTAAATGGTTTATAGCTGGAAGGTTAACCAAAGCTGCTCTGAGCGCTGAGCCAAATAGACTGATCGCGGCATCAGAGGCCAGACACGTAGAGTGTGACACGATGCCAAACGGGACGGTCACACCTGAGAGAGAAAGCCGCACACACACACAAGACACAAACACAGACATAGACATAAATACACAGACACACAAGCATAGTCTCGCACAGTTGTGCGGGTACACACACAACCATAAAAACAGACAGACAGAAACACACTCCCAGCCATAAACAAAGACAGATATTCAAAGACGCAGACAGACACTCTTCTCTGCCACATGGCTTCTCCAAATGGGCCAGTCTCACCTGACAATAAAGACAAAGCATCACATGAAGAGGAGCTGTTTTAATGTGGCCACAGCTGTCTGCTTGGGGTGATTTCATTGTGACGGTCAACTGCGGGCAACGACCACAAGACTGACGTTTCGTCTGCGAGACCAGCAGCACCCGGTAAAAATGCAGAGGAGGTTAGTGAGAGGAAGAGCATCTGTGGCCGACAGACGGACCAGTTCAGACACGCAGCACTCATGGGCATAAATGAAGCTTAAGTAAACTCGAAGTCAGGTAGACTGAAGAGGAGACGAGGTTTGGGCTGAAAGGGGGTGCATTGCCTGTCTGTGTGAGCCCTGACCAGTTTCATAAGCAAAACATCAGCCGATATGTCACTTCTGTGAGGTATTCATTTGTGATTAACGCAAGCAAAAAGTAAGAGTTGATGCACTTATTATAAAACACGCTGAGAAATATGGGGGAATACAGTCAAAACTGTTTGATTCAGTGCAAACTTTCCTGGCTCTTTTCCTGTTTAACACTACAAATAAACCAGCAGGGTTCACATGGAAGAAAACCGTGGCTCTGTGACGAGCTGGACTGATCTGATGTGAGAAATAGAAAAATGCATGACCAAATATGTATATGTGACCCAAAAGGATAGTGAAAGAAGTGATATTTAAAGGGCCAATCCGCTGATCTGATGTCTTTAAGTCGATGTAATAGACATATGTGGCTCTGAATATCACGGAGGCAAACATTTAAAGGCTTACTGAAGCGGTACCCAGTAAACCAAGTGTTCAGTACTTAAAAAGGACAATGATAATGACAATGTTCACCATATTACAGTAGAATATAGGCACAGAATAGATTTATTTCAAAACATGTAATAACAAATAAGTAAGAAAACAAAACAGACATTTATTCATAAACCAACTGCACACATTTAAATGTTAACCTGGTAGTGGTCTGAAAGTTAATTTCAGGGCAATCCATTTAACGTTTGTGGAGATGTTTATCTAAAAAAAACTAAAATATGAACATGATTGCACTTCAGTGGATCAACAAAGTCAGGGCATATATCATGACATTTAGGGAAAATAAACTCTTTATTTATAAAAGTCTGACACGATAATGTAAGATTATTTAAGGTTGGAATCCAACTTTTTGTTGATAAACACCACCTTCAACTATGACGTAACTGCCCTGAACAGAGTGTGAGTCTGAGAGTACGTACAAAGACGTATAGAGAAGAAGAAGATGAAGAAGTAAACAGTCAAGGCTGTCTGATGTTCTTCTGCTGACTTGATGTACAAACTCAATGAAGCCTTGACCTCTAAAGCTGGCCGACCTCAGCCTTTCTGCCATGCACACAAGCATCAATACACACAGAGAAGACCTTAGTTACTGTTGCTGTTTGGCCGTCCTTCAGTCCACACACAGACCACCACCACCTCCAGCCAACCAGATATAGTTTCCACAGATACAACTATAAGGTAAACTCACATATAAACGCACGCAAACATACTGTAACATGAGACACGGCTACCTGGACCTGATCGGAGCGTATGTGCTCACCAGTGTTGTGGAGTAAGTGGTTTCATGTTACGTTGCAAAGCATTTAAAATCATACTTTAAAATCAAAACAATCCAATATTAATTCAAGGTATATTCAACTTCTAACAGTAGTCGGTGTTGAGTACTGTTATGATGTTTACACTGCCTGGTTTAAATTAGATTTTAGTCCTATTCAGTGTTATTCCCCTCTTTAAAACATTTTTTGGAAAAATAATCTAAAACAAATGTAGTAAGTGGCATTTCATTTCATTACTTATTACATTTTTAACTAGTAATCTGTAATAAGGCTGAGCGATAAAAGCGTAATGATAATTATCACAATAATATTTTCAGTATAACAAATGTTCATTAAATGAATAAAATAATACCAGCAAGGCTGGTCTGAAACATGCATGTGCTTGTCGTAGGACAATAAATGGCAACAATAGACCTGTGTAGCATGTGGTCTACTTAACCCACAAAGTAGCAGAAGGACAGCATGCTGTATTGTTGGTGACTGCAGCTTGTTCTACTTCCCATCTGTTAAATGTTCTGCTTTTTAGCAAGTGTTTGTCATGTTCTGACCATAAAGAATAAAAAAAAAACAAAAAAAAAAACAAAACAAAAAAAACATTAACAACCTGGCATCCACTTAAACTGAGGAACACAAATCTGCTTTTAAAATTAAAAGAGGAAAAGAGAAAACATTTTTGGCCATATCTTCCAGCCCTGATCTGTAACCTATTTCATTTGAAAAGTAACCTTCCCAGGATTGGTACTTACCATGTGTGTGTTTCTGTGTGTGTGTGTGTGTTTGTGTGTGTGTGTTTGTGTGTGTGTGGCTTCGGGCCGACCAGTCCTGATGAAATCACAGTAATCCTCAGGGCTGATA
>JAPQRN010000013.1:4111272-4123735 GCA_037367275.1 Coranthus polyacanthus
TGTGTGTGTGTGTTTGTGTGTGTGTGGCTTCGGGCCGACCAGTCCTGATGAAATCACAGTAATCCTCAGGGCTGATAAAGCCCTGTTGGTGGCAGTCTGGGAGGCCCCCAGGCCCTCGCCACCCGGTCCAGCCAGGACCGAGCGCGGACCAGAGCTCTAAGCTGCTTTCTCTGTGTCAGCCGCCACATGCCACACCAAGACACAACCAGCACTGGTGACCATACACAGTGCATGACATGAACACACAAAGAAATACATAAACAGCCATGTATGGGGGTCAAGCAAGGACACAAGCACAGAGATAGGTGTGGATGCACAAAAACATCCCACATCATACTGACCAGTTTTATCAAACTGACCAAAGCTGCTCAGCTCCGCACTCTTCTACTTCTAAATCCTCAGAAACCACCTTAAAAACAAGATCCTCCTCTTGGCTCCAGAGTGTGTCTGGAAAAGATCTCTCCATGGAGCAACACTGACACCATCAGGCAAAAATGAAGAACTGCAGGCAGAAATCTCTTAAGGTGGACCGGTGGAGATACTTTCATCAAGTCAGGGCTGGAGGGGGAATGCAGAAAAACTTCTGCTGAAGTGATCACTCACTTATCAGACAGCAAATTAATAAATAAATATGGTTTTCAGTTGTTACTTTGAAAGTTCATCTTTAACATTGAAATTCTAAAGGAATTAAAGGTATTGCTCGCTCTTTCACCAATGATTCAAAGAGGAAAAACATCCTCAGGAGTGGTCAAGAGGGGTCAGACGCTCAGTGGCAATGGCCTCGGGTCTTTCACACACACCCACACACAGATTTAAAGCAGACAGCCACAGGGATGCCAGCCAAGCCATATGTGATGGATGCTGTTTGAGATGTCTGCTTTCGGCCAAAGTAAAGCCAAAAGCATGTGTATCAGCACACAGCACAACCCAGAGTGACCCCCCCCCACCCCCTCCCATGCACTCACATGCACACCACCCCCACAGGGCGACTGGTGAAGAGCCGCTGGGTCAGCTGCTCGCTGGTTGGTCCGCCAGACGACACACTGGGCAGGACATATGCAGGGAAAGGTTAAGTTCAGGGCGCACCTTGAAGCTTATCTTATGATTTTGCAAGGAAATATAAAATTTCAATCCAATCAATTTATTGAACAATCCACATGATTATACGTATATTTCAGCAGCAGCTGCACTCTAGTTTTTTGCTTCTATGTTTTAGTTTATTGACCTTTCAGCATTATCCAAAGACTCAAAGAAGACAGACAGCTGTCCTTAAAAACTCTGAATTATTTTGCTGCTACAATGAGTTTTTTCCTCACCTGCTATAAGACATAAGTGCAACATCTAATCAGTTTTGCACAGCTGAGGAAACAGAAGAAAAACAATACCACATTTTTTGAAAAGTGGCAGACATCCATTTTTCACAAAACCGTAATTGTGTGTTGACTTCATCTCTGAGCAAATTTGTTTCGTGTTTCTTCTTCATTTGTAAATATTGTAATAGTATTGCGATATAGAAATTATGCAAAAATATATTGATTTAAAAGGCATCGCAACACCTCAACCATATGGAAAACACAGATCAGTACTAAATAGATACATTTAAAATATACTTTAAAAAAGCCTCAACGTTCAAGTAGAAGAAAACATAAAAGTATCTAAGCTCATGACACTCCAAGACAGAGGAACAGCCACAAGTCATTCTTTTTCCAAAGTTTTACAGCCTGTTGCTAACAAAGACAGCCATATATGGCAAAGTTGACAAGGTGAACATGACCTGAGCAAGAAAGGAAAATACTGTACATGTTTAGCTTTAGTGTTACACTAGCGACCTAAAAATATCCTCATAGGGGTACGCAGAGCATGCCCCTGCCTTGTTTGTGCAGCTTACAGTGAGCCTGAATGCCTCTTCATGTGTATCTATAAGGATGAAAGACCTTCAGGGTCAAGCACATCAAACTAATAAAGTGAGGGACTTGTGGGCGAGAGACATAAAGAGAGGTAAAGAGAGAGCGAGCGAGCAGCCGATTAGATAAAGTGGGGAAGATTGGAGACACAATAGCCAGATGAGAGAGACACGAGATAAGGGGATCTGTGAGACACGCTGCAGGACCGTGGCTTTGACAGGAGAGGGGACCTGCAGGGGAGTCTGGGGCGTCCATACACAAACATCAGATAATCCAAATGAAACGCACTGGAACACACAGATACAGCAAACGCACTAGTAGGCACACACACACACACACAGTAAAACTACAAGTACTGATTCGACTCCTTTACTAAAAAGTACAGGCTCTGAAATGTACGCAACGCGAAGCATCCAGTCCAAATTGTTCCGTCTTTTACGTCAGTTTTGTCTTGTTACGTTTGTTGTGTGCGACATGAACTCACGGATACACCGAGGGATTGTCTTTTCTATGTGTTATTGCTCCATTTGGTTGAAATCAGTCTTAATGTCTGGAAGGTGCGCAGTCATGCAAAATAAAAAAAAAAAATTTAAAAATGATCGATCGTTGCCCTCGATTGTTGAATGAAAAAAATATGTGCATGGGGTTGAGAGTCTGTTGTCCTTTATTGCATACTTCTCCGTCTTTATGTGCGGTTAATGGATAATTGCATAGCAAGGAATTGTTTTCTTTTGTCTTTTTTTCATTTAAGTGGGATCAAACCAAAACAACTTAAATCAGCAACTCCTCTTCGTCTCCTCCGCCAGCAACAATGCACTGGCTTTGTCCTCTTTCATATTTGACACAGATTAGTGTACTCTGGCAATGAAAAATACTCTTGTCCCTTCAGGGAGACATGGGCTTAATGAAAACAGATTGCAGGAGTGGAAATATCAAGCATGTGCCAAGATTTTAAATCTCTCTCAAAAACTTTAACAACAAAAAACTGATTGCACTGAAATTGTGATTACTGGGCCTAAGTGGAAGAATATCGCATTCATTTCAGATAAGGCCGATGACTCATTATGACGATTAAAGCAGCAAGCCGGCTGATTTAGATGTTTAACTGATCTTGGGAAAGTCTTGTTCCCATTATTTGAAGTGGCTATCGCATGAGAGGACTGCTGAGTCATGTTTAGCGTCTTCATCTCACCGTGACGTCACGGCACTTCAGTCGAGAACGTCTCTTCCCACTTATCGGGAAAAACTCAAATGATTCACCAATCGAACTCGGGGGGAGATTTCGTTTTGCCGTCAACCAGCGTCAAATCAGCATCTTGTTCACGTCACTGCAAATTTTGAAAGAACATCTGAGCTGTCGAGTGTCTTTTGGACCGCAGGGCTGAAGCCGCGGCCAAGTTAAAGCTAAGATAAACAAGGTTGGGAACAGCCGTGTTTCGAGAAAAGGAATAGACCACAACTTGAAGCCCCTGACCCCTTTTTGTTGATGTGTGGGTTTGGACAAAGGCCAGACTTTGGAAGCGCAGTGTTTGCTGACTGTTATTATTTTGCTGTGTCCTTTGGGAGTTGGTAAAAGATCTAACCAAGGATGAACACTTACAGGAATTTTAATAGCTGTCAAAATAAATGGATCAAACGTAACCATACGTTCCACTTACGACAAAGCAGTGGAACATATGTTTCAGCAGCACAGCGTTGGTGGCTCCAGTATCCACTTCAATCATACGGGACTTTTTTGGAATCTTCAGCACAATTTACATCCAGTGCGGGTGGTTATAGAGCACATCCCAGTTTACATCCTGTTTTATGGCCTCAACCTTCACCACCATGTGAACCTGAGGGCTGGATCGTGATTATTAATAACGAAGGAGGCTGATAACTGACATCTGAGAATGATCTACATTTGTAGTAAAAATTGTGTAGAACAATGTAGAACAGCACAAACTCCATGGTATTCCCTAGGTTTTGTGGAGGGATATTATTTGACTATTTGACTCATTGATGACACACGGTTCAGAATTCACACAATTCAAACTAAATGAAAAAAGCTTATTTCCTGTTTGGTATGTTTTCTCTTCAGAGTGGTAGACAAATCTCTGCAGGTGCTGTTCCTGCGTCTAAAGCCCTGAACGCCAACACGTAACTCGGTTGAAATGCCTTTAAGTATCAGTTTAATTAAAAGAGAACTTGTCAGTATCATCTAACATGCAAAAAGTGCAGGAAGCTCCCAGCAGGACTTCTCATCAAGTTAACTGACATTTTTAAAGAAATGAACAAAATCGCTTGTTTTATGAAGTAACTCAAACCTTACAAAATGTACTTACAAATGTAACATAAATACATAAAACTACAGAACCTGAAATTTGTAGTGAAATTTGAGTCTGAAGTGCAGAATCCAGATGCCACAGAGTGGTGACTCCAGACAGACAGAGCATTTTTAAATGAATTCATTTCATCCTATATCAGATTTAAATGCTACTAATTAAAAATCATGAGCTAGTTCTGCAATGATTTAAGACGTCATCCAGCTACAGATCACTCATTCACTTTGAAAGCACCAAAAAAAAACAGATTTTGCATCAAAGCATTAAAGTTCATCCTTGACTGTGCAAAAAAAAATGGAATTAACTGGACAATGTAGCACATTGAGAAGTTAAATTTACCCATGGCAGTCACGTGTTGCTTCTCTAGACCCAGACTTCTACTGAATAAATAAAGAGGGTACATGAACTGTGTTGTCTCCTTCTCCTGCTCCATCCTCACTGACCACCAGCCTCCAGATGGAGGGATTTGTTTGCCACGGGGGTAAACAACCAGTGCCTGGGCGGCTCCTGGTCTCCCTTTCCCCTTGTCTCTGGGTCCTCACAGTCTCTTGAGCATGACTTGGTGAAACCACAGACTTATTAACCCTTACAGTATTTCACCAGGCAGGCCAAAACTGACCAAGACACATTGTTATTCGCAGCAGCAGCCTGGAGTAATTTAGAAAGGAAGGCGAAGGGAAATTAGGATTCATATTCAGATGTTCGCAGCTGGTGAAAGCATCCAAAAACATTGAAAGCAGCCACCTCCGGGGTCAGAGGCCTGGCTCTTTTCCTCCAGGGAACCATTTCTCCTTGTGTGATTTATTCCATAACATAAAGCAGCATGTTATTGAATACATCAATTCCATTTATTCATCGGCTCTTTTTTTTCAGTTGTTTACAAAGACTTGCACTTGTTTTGCACTGTTCCTATACACTGATGGACCGTCAAACAGACTTAAAAGGGCGTTTTAATGGGACCGGAGCATAACAGTTTATATTGGCCCGACTCTTCTTCATCCACTCACTTCCTTTATGTGTTGAATTATTTTTGGCTTTGTCAGTCCGCTCCTCGATCTCAACTTAATCTCCAGATTTGTTTCCAACTACTAATTTGCTTCTTTTTTTTTTTTTTTCTTAGTTCCTGCTCTTAACCTGTTCTCCTTTTACACAACAGAGTGCGACGGAGCCTCTTTATGACCATCCATTAACCACCAGAGTCACTGTCCCGTCAACAAGACCAGCTGGGAGGAAGTCCAATCTGAAGTGACTCTTGTGACTGTTGAGATTGTCTAATGAGTTTAATGCTTAACCTTAAGAGCTGTAAAGAAAATTGGGTGTAAAGACCGAAAGCCTGTAAAGTGAAGGATGTTATGCAATGAGGTCCAACAGGGAACCCAATGTACGATCCTGGTAAAACTCTCTAATGCAGAGGAAAGTCAAATAGATACAAAAAGGAAGTGTAGCATAAAATTTGTCTGATTTCAAGAGCGGATGAGAGGAAACAAGTATTAGAAAGAGAAAATCCCGTGCATGTTGGTGTGTATAAATGTAGTCAGTCATTGTGTGCATGTATGTGTGTTTTCTCTCATCCTGTCCTCTTCTCTGTGTCCATTATGGTGATAAGGCCTGCATTGAAGTGCTGCCAGCTCACAGATAAAGAGCCACAGAGAAAGTTTCTGTGAACATGCCGCGCCTGCAGACCCCCACCACCCTGCTGGTGCCAGCCTCCCGTCAACATCCCCTCCAAAACCTCCCTGCCCCTCCAGCATTTATTTCCTCATATCCTCACTCGCCGCTGTGAACAAAATATTAGTTTTATTCTGGAAAAAAACACAATAATCCTACTAAGCTGTTTACACAGCTAATGAAAATGAATATTCCTTTTTGCCTGCAGCTGTGTATACTAAGATTAACAATGCCCTAACATGCCATTTATCATGTCAAAATATGGAAAAGCGGCTTGAGACGCTTGTGCCATTTTGCTTCTGTGCATCAAAATTCAGACTAGTGAAGCGACTGAACACAGCCTTTCATTCCTCCTCTGCGAGAAAGTCAACGCTGCAATATTTGTGCATATTCAAAAACCTGTCTTTCATAATGTTTAAAAGTAGGTGTGCTTCTTGTTCCGACCAGAAATGTCGGCTTTTCTCTTGGCAATGCGTCTCTACCTCAGCCTTACAAACCGTTGGCTGGTTGGTTTGTGTAACACTCAGAGCTGACTGTAAACAGGCAGGAGGTTGTGTGCCACAAACAGCTGTAAAAACCCCAACTGAGATGCATAAAAGTCCTATATACATGTCCAAAGAATGCCCCTAAAACCTGAATCATGTCGGCATATCCCGCATTGACTGTGTTTACATGAACCCTAGTATTCCACTACTAATAATCGGAATAACAGCCCAATCAGGAAGAAAGAGACAGGCCTGATTAGAGGGAATTTTCAATCAAAACGAGAAGGGGTTGGCGTAAAGCCTTTATAATTTGTTCAATAGGAAAATATTAGCCACGTAAACACTTGACCCGGTCGTTTCTCTCTTTCTACACATGCTTGACCCACGTTGCGGTAACATTAGGACAGAAACATGTTGCAGCAAAACAAAATTGGTCTGTGGCCGATACAACCTTAACAGGATCGTTGAACACCTTGCTGGATGAAAGGCTCTCAGTAATGAAAAAAAAAGGAGTAATGAAAAGCTGAAAAACAACTACTACTTCTTGTTATATTATTAGTTTGCATATGTCAGAAAAGTTGCATTCTGATTGTATGCTTTGCGCATGTAAACGCACATCTTACGGGATCAGTGAGTTGGAATCTCTGATTACAATCATTTTCAATCAGGTTGAAGACACATTGTCACTGTAACCGCAGCCATTGTCTCAGTCGTAAAAAAAAAAAAAAGGAAAAAGACCTAACTCGAAATATCCGAACAGAATGTGCCATTGAAATTTGGAATATTGTCAAATTTGGAATAACAGTGGAATATTATTGTGAAAGTAAACGTAGCGACCGTCTGCGCGGAGCTAAAACAGACACATTCTTGCGCTTCCACACTCTTTTGTGATTATAACAACCCAAACTGACAGACCTGCAACAACCTCCAAATAAATTGCAGTAAAGTGAGATTAAGCAAGAGCACAAATATTTTAGGAATCCAAGGAATGTTCTAGCCAGAAGTTAAATGTTTCTTTTGAATCTCTTCATTAGTGCTTCCCTTAATGTGCTGCCAGCAGTCTTCATACACCACATGATTAGTTTTAGTATCAGAAGAAGACACAGTTTGGTTTTGATCGCTTTAAAAAAAAAGGCACAACAAGCGCCGTATGGTGGTGTGGCGGTCGTTGCATTTTGTAAATACATTCAAGAGCTCAGAAATATATTAACGTCAACACAGATCATTCACAGATTTTTCTTGTTAACGGCCTCTTACGAAAAATGTACATGGATCAAAGTGAGCGAAATGAACTCCTCTCTCCTGGTCGTGCATTAATTAGTACTCTGTTGGCTACTTACAGTCTACAGCTGACCACGCATGGGTGACTCCTCACAAACACTTTAAACATCACAAGTTCTGCTGTCTGGTATTCACACACACCCAATCTCACTGACCCATGCATGTATAGACCATATTACTCTATTATACACATGCGCACACGGTGATAAATGCTTTCACTCAAGCAAATGAACATAATCCACCCCCCTATGACACACACATGCTCCTGAGCTGCTTGAGTCAGATGGATGTGTGCGTACGAGACGGTAGGTGCTTTGAAGTGCTGCCGGGTGGGTTGAAACCACACATCGAGGGCGCAGCGGGGAGGCTGGCGTGCCAGGCTGCTCCTCCGCCGTGCCTGTTTCCTTAAAGGACCCCTGAGACCCAGCATGCCCTCTGGTGCCACTTAGCGAGGCCTGCCAACAATAAGCCATATTAAAGCACTTTAGGAGCCACAAGAGCTGGACTGAATGTCACAGACGCAGCGGGAGAGCATGATGTTTCATGACCCTCCGTGACTGATAGCAAACACAAAGAAAGCACGGTTTAAAAGATTTCACCGTCAGGTAAAGACTGCATGAGGGGGCTCCTCTTTCCTCACACACAGGAAGTGATGCGCTTTGAGACTGCCCTCAACATCGAATTAACATTTATGGTTTATTCAGATCCCTAATCTAGTCACAGTTCTACCATGACACCTCTTACAGCGGTTCTAGATTCACCGTCTTCTATCGGGATGTTAGCATGATGCTACAAACGTTTTAGAATGATTCGATTCACATCCTTACAGTTATCAGTATTAGGGTTCGGCAATACGGCCAAACATGTCATATCAGTCGATGTCGCTAATCACCACAATAAATGTCAAAACATTATTTTGGGCCTGTGTGAAAGTTGAAGAAATCATAGAAAACTCATTAGAACAAGAAACACTTGTCAATGCGATAGAAAATGATTAGAATGATAAAATGTTTGGTCAGTATCAAAATATGCAAGTCATTTCAAGTTTTTCTCAAATTTCACACAAAGATCCTCATATTTATCAGTTATCGTCTCTAAAAACAACACGTTAGTTAAACCCTTTTACAGAGGGTCTTGAAGCGACAAGCAGCATAGTTGTTTTTGTTGTGTTACATCAGGTGACTGTGTTTCGCCAGAAATAAGCATAGAACCTGCTCTGTAAGTCGGTGTGAGTTTGCCTTGACTAAACACTGGGATATTGCCTTCCTGGCTGGACTTTCTTGTGTATCTTTATTTTGCTACAGTCTTATTTATGTCTGAGTGACAGCTCTCATGTCTGCAGAGAGGATTTTATTTTAATATTTCTCCTGACTCCAATAAACCCGGAGAGACAGAGCACATTAGAGGACATTATGACTGTAAGTAACGCATCGTACTGTCCTTTCATGGTTATTAAAGTTGATAAGAAAAAGTGTTACAGGAATATTAACAGAAGACCTTTGTCTGATCTCTTTTATAAACAGACTCAGAGCTTCCAGGAATATCTTAAGGTCTTACCATCATGTGATTATAAATTAAAAGCATTTGGGTGATGCACGTGTTCAGGCATATGCTCTTCCTGGGTGACATCAGAAGCAGACAAACAGGGGGAAAGGAAAAGACGCCGTGACCCAGTTTGGGCTTTGCCAACACAAAGAGTTTCCGGTTTGCTTTGGTTTTGTTTGTGTGGGATCCTCTGGACCAACGGGGAGACAGAAGAAGACAGAGAGAAGATTCATGAAGGGGGCCGCTGGAAGAAATGAGGATCACCAGGCTCTGTGTTTGTCAACAAACTTTCCCCTCCAGCTGTGATGGTACCCTGCTTGGATTTTTCCACAGTTGTGCACAGCAGCAGGACGACAGTTAAAGAGACCTGACTCTCACTGTGCATCCTTCTTTCAGTAAGGTTAAGAGATGCAAAATGTCTGCTTGCAGTAAAGATTAAAGATTAAATGCATTATTGACTGCGCTGTGCAGACGTGGCTCATTATAGGCAGGGAGCAGGACCTTGGACGGGTTTCACGTCAATCATTGGACTAAAAAACACAGCCGCACTCTGCTCATTAACAACAACCAGCACTTTCCCAGAAGGGAATGTGATTTCACATGTTTGGCGTGATAAATAAATACAGGTTGAGTGAGACTGAGTTCACACTAGGCGATTTCCCGCTTGCAGATCATGAGCAAAAGCCCCAGAGAAGTGCTCACTCATCACAGTCGCTACATGTGAATTTTCAAGACGTGAGCTGAGAGATGCACTGATATTTCGCAGATACCCGAAGGGATATCGAGCAGGTTAAATATCTGGAACTGCGTGTTAGGCCTGTAGTCTTGATTGCGCTTTGACTGACAATGGCGACCTACAGCCAATGGGAGCCAATGGGAAATATCTGGGGGGGGAGTCATAACAATAACATAATCTCAAGCACAAAAATGTATGTTGATGACAATGATAAGCTTTGGACGTTTTTTTTTTTTATATGGATAGAGCTAACGACATAACGCACAGAAGAAATAAATATTCCATCCGTCATTACAGAGTATGAAAATATAAGCTCATGTTAAGTGTAGTTAATGATTGCATTGTCAGGATATGCCTCCAGCTGGCAGTGTTATCAAATTATATATCGTGATGAGTATCAATATTGATCAATGTGGAAAAGAAAAAAAAAAAAATTGTGTCTCCTCAATTATTTTCTCCTCCATATTCTTTTATTTTTCTTCCTTGGTTTTTCACCGCAAATCAGCACTCAAACAGCTACCATTTGTTTCTTGCAGAGAAACATCCTTTTTTGGAGGAAAGAACTCCTGACTCACACATGTTTTTGCATCATTTCCCATATCACTTCTCATGTGTGTTTCGTTGCTCAATGTAGTCTGGACACCAGACTCGAGCTGCTGGGGATTCCTCCTTGGGAATTTTTTTTGCAATGTGTGACCCCCGTCACTGTCGCTTGTGTAACGTGGAAACCAAAACAATTTCAACACACCCTGTTATGATACAGTCGTGTCCCGTGATCAGTACTGCATCACAATCCGACATCGCAGACTTGAAGCAGCTGCTTTGCACATAATGTGAATAACAACTCGATTTTAAACAGTGAATTGCAGTTTCTGTTTGCAAGATGAAGGTGTAATGCATTATCATATTTGACACGGAGGGGAAGTATCTCTGGGAGACCATTCTGCACATGTGGGAAAATGTGCAAAAAACAACTGCGACACATCATGAACTAACTTCTGGTACATGTTAAGCATGATGATGTTAAGAGTGTCTGTGGGTGTTTTTGTCCTTGTTAAATTCATCTTGGTTAAGGGAGGCGGGCGGGGGGGGGGCCGACATGGGGATTTTACTCCTCAAGAAGAAGTAGTTTGTCATTTTTGTGGTCTGCTTCACCCAATTTTATTTGTTGACTGTTCGAATCCAGAAATTTCCGCGACTGCGAGACTGTTTGGTCTGCACTTGCTGATTGACATATTGGCAAAATAAAATCAATCCATATCCTGCAAGAATAGTATAAAGTTGAGCAGATGCCTTTTCTGACACCATTTAAAACGTGACCGAGTTTACAACATACTGCTCGTCACGGTGCCATCTACGAATGGAATGACTGGGATGGAAAATTCCTCAAAATTCCTCCAACTAATCAAATTAGATTAAATAACCTCCCCTTTTATTTAGATTAACTAAGTACAGTAAAGCCACCGTGATTGCAGGAAATTGCTTTTTTTGAAGGGAGCCATATTTTTCCATGACTGCTGAGCGTCTTCGCTCCAAAAGGTGGATTGCACGGAGACCTGCACTCAGAACAGTTCCAAAAGCAGAAATATCCATGTAAATTATATCTGATACTCATGCGCTCTGCGACCGTGAAAGGAGCAAAGCGTGGCTGCCTGTCATAATATGTCCTTGGAAAAGGCCTGGGTCAAATAATTTTAGTCTTGGCATTTGTTTTTATCTTGGATGGGGCGTAGGAATGGTGGAATTCGCTGTATTTCAGATGATTCAAAAAGAGTCAGGTGGCTCTTTAAAATAATATTTACTTTTTTATGTCTGCTGTCTGACCTATAACCTATAATTTGTGTCTGCAGATTTGTTGACAGGGTGCTGTGGCTTTATTCCTTCATGTAATCTTTTGCTTTTATACATATAGTGGCACACGTGTCTCTTTGTATCAGCAAAGCAACAAAAAAGGTCAAAAAGAATCCTGAAAAGAGCCCTGCCAATTTATAGTATTTTATATTGGTGCATTAATACATTACGATCTTCAAAAAGGCTTAAAATAAGGGCCTTTTGCATGTGTAGCCAGAAATTTAGAGATATTCCAGTCATGGGTCCAAGTTTCCAAAATGCCCCATTTACAACTCTCAAAAAACCAAAATGAGCTTTATTTTTTCCACATTATTGGGGGCTTTTGTTTCTAATTGTTCAGATACATCTTAATTTTGCAGCTTTTTAAATACTGTGATGAATAATAAAATGATCTAAAATTAGTTAGATTTTCGGACAATCAGTCAAAAATAAATAAATAAATAAATACATTTTAAAAAACAAGGATTAGCAACTGAAATGGCTCACTAAGCCCCTACATCCTCCGAAAAAATACAAAGGAGATCCTAAATTCTACAGGAACAAGAACTGCAAGTCAACAAAGTCATCTCCCCTCCATTCAGGTCATTTAAGTCATATACTGTATGCATATCACATGACAGAGCTCGTCTTTGCCCGATAATGTCACATTTCTGACTGGTGGTGACTCCG
>JAPQRN010000013.1:4126634-4146868 GCA_037367275.1 Coranthus polyacanthus
TACCAAATAAGGCATTGCATTAAAGTACCATTTCTGACGTTCAATGCACTGCAATAATAATAATAATAATAATAATAGCCTTGTAAGATCAATATGAAACATTTAAGCAAGCCTGCGGCTCAGGACTTTTGCCAAGACTCTTGAGTTGGAGACTAATTTTCAAGATCAGGAGGAAATCTCTTGTCTTTAGTTTTATGAAGAGCGTGCTCCCATCACTAAGACATGTGATGCTGATTTAAAACTGTCTCTTACAAGAATATCAGACTGGTGTTAGGTTTTGGCACGTTTAATGTGTGTAATGCATTAAAACAGAACATAACCAAAATTTGAACTGTCCTGAGTAGTAAATAATAATAATAATAATAATAATAAATACTGTGCATGCTGTACCTGAATTCTGCATTTAACAGATAGAATGTCTTCCTTTTGTTAACTCATACAGCAAAGGGGTTAAATGGTTAGACTTATGTTCCGTGCAGGCCAATTTTCTCTCAAAACAGAGTATTCGTTATGTGGAAATGGAAAGAACCGAGCCCTGCACCACAAATAGTAAACAGTTGTAGAGAAAGTCCTTTCACAGCGGTCTTGCATATCCTGAACGTGAAATACTTTTGCTCAGACAAAGTAGCCTGATACCCACTTTGATGAAAACCATAGTGTAATGAGGAATGGCTCCTAAATCCGCAGCTCACTGGGTTTGTGTTTTTAGACAATCACATGAGCGGGCTGACCTTCAGTCACCTTTGTAATTCATCTAACACAGTCAGAAAGAATTTATCCATTTAAAAATATTTCTGTGATACTCCATTGACCATCAAGGGAGTAATCTATCTTTACAGAGTGGTCAGGGTTGGTATTATATAATGCCCGGGAATCTTAAAAAGATTTAGTGTCCTGCCCATGACCAAAATCACGATAAGGCAAAACAAAGCCACCTTGTGAGCGTGAGTACTGACTCTAGATCAGCATTTTTACAGTACTATGAATACCGAAAAAAGGTACTAGCTGCCTTTCAGGAGTGACCCTGAGTACAACTGGGTGTCGTTAAACAGAGACGGCAAACAGAATATGTCCACCTGAGCCGATATGGAAAGCCAACACGTTCCAGAGATTCCTGCCTGGTTCAACAAAAAAAAAAAAAAAAAAGAAAAAGATCATTTGTGGGTAATTGCAACCACATTTTCAAGGCACACTCCAGTTCTTGGATGACCAAAGGGTTGTCTGAGATAGAAGTGAGACAGACAAAGAGTGATGGGTTACACAAAGGCAAAGCAACTCCATCATTATTTCAAAGTAGCTTCTGCTTTAATCTTTAAGGTTTTAATGGCTCCGAATCCTTCTGATCCTCCGGTCCCTCGGTCTTTTAGTTTTATCTAGGTCTCTGTCATGTGTTAGGTGGATAACAGGATGCAGCATTACAGGCTGTAGAAAGTGTATTCTCATAGGCATCTGGTTTAAATGAAACGGTCACTTTGCAAGCTGGACTGGTAGCCCAACAAGTCTGACCTGCAGAGGTCTGATAGAGTCTGAAACTTGTTTACTGGATGCAAAACAAGCTAGTCAGCAAAAACGTCTGGTTCTTAATTCCTCCCATTTCTCGTTAAATCATTATTTTTTTAAAGGGATAGTGACTTTAACTATTGAAGACTGCAGCAGTGAATGTGATATCAAATAGGTTTGTGTCAAAATTCCTCAATATTCTACATTATTCAGAAGTGAACCCAGCAGTCTTCGAGCTACATTCAGTCACTATTTTATCCCGAAATGTCCATTCGCTTTTATCCAGTAACAGCGAAATAACTGTTAACTAAAAAAACATGTTCATCCTTAAAAGATACAGACAAAAAAAAATGAGTGAAACATCTTTGTTTGTTGCTTTGAAGTGAAAGCCAGAAAAAAATTTGCTCTGCAGATAGATGATTTAGTGAGTGTGGTTCCAGTTTTATTTATATCAAAGCAGGCTCACAGTCAAGACTACGGTTGGCCACAATTTAAAAATAAAAAAATAGGCTCATTAAAGTCTTTTGCGATGCAGCTGACCAGCATTTCTTTTAGAAAATAATTTAATGACACAAAAGTCAGATTCTTAAAGACTTGATAATCAGGCCATCAGCACGCCACTATGCTGGATGTAAAAATAAATGTAATATATGTGAAGAGAAAAAGCGGTAGGACAAGCTGCCAGACCATAATTTTCCATCCCTTTGTGCACACATTTCAGGTCTGCAAGGATACGAACACGTAGAGTGTAAATACTAACAGAGACTGTGTAAATATACACAAAAGATGTCAAATACAAATATGTACACGGACATGTGAGCGCACAAACAGAATCCAGGTGTTTCTAAAGCCGTTGTCAGGTTTTCAGTGTCGATCGTGGTTCCAGTCACAGAGGCTCAGAGGTCCTTGAGCAAATACCTCGCAAAACCGACAACCCCTCCACACTCCATGTGGATGCAATTCTTGGGTATTTAGAGCGGAAAGTCTCCACAGGGCTACTGGAGAGAAGTCGGAATTAAAACAGTGCAGTACATCTCCCGTGCTAATTAGCAGTTAGACGTCTCTTGTGTCTACTGTTTGACAGCGGATAGTAAACAGAGACGCTCTTTGTTGAGTCCCTGAACTGATCAGCGCTCATTGTCTGTCAGCCAGGACGTGGAGTGTTCCTGGACATGTACAAATACAAATTTGTCCTCTGTCGGCGCTTCAAAGTAGCCGCTGATTCCGGCTGTCACTGAGCCATTGAGTGAATCATAAACGAGCTTATATTCAGAAGATCAAACCAATCCTGTCGACAAAGCGGGGATAAAAAAGGTCCTGGCATGTTGTTGTGTCTAGGACGCCTGGCTTAATGATGAGCTGTACTCAGCTGACCCTGAACTCTGCAGGACCTCGAGTTGATTGGGCTTTGTGCAAGCAGTCACCTGGCTGTGACCTCTGACCTCCGCTCACAAACAGCTGTTTAGTTGTCAAAGCACAGTCAGTCCCTGCCTGTCAGTTCACTTAATGGATACCAGGCTTCACCCTTGATCCCAGAGTATATGTGTTCCTGGAGAAAATATAGGGCAGCTTCACTGCGTTGTTTCCTGCTTTGTCCCATTTACAAGAAGCTGAGAAAGGCATCCATCCATCAGCCCTGGCATCGGCCTCATAACTCAACCCTCAGCCAGAGCTTCCAGTTCACTCCTGCCTCTTTGTACCTGATGTTTGGCCACATCCATCCTAAACCCAGTCATGTTTCAGCATGTTTTGCCACTCACACAACATCTACTGCGCTGTCCATCCTGGAAGAGGGATTTTTCACAGTTGTAGAGGTTTTCTTACTTGGACCAAAGGTCAAAGGACAGAAAGTGTCTTGATGAGATTCCCAGTTATCCAGGGCAAGTAAAATACCATGTCGCAGTAGCACATCTAAAGACGCACTTGACTGATTGGGTAAGTGTTAAAAAAGTATTAATCACATAGTTTTGCTGTTGAGAGTTGCACATGCACAGAACACATTGGGAACTCGTGACAAAGTGGTGGCGGGTAAAGATCTTAACGAACGCACATTTCAATGAACCTGGACAAAGGAGCTTAGTGGGGTGGTGTTTAAGGATGTGGTCAAAACTCAAACTATGCATTGTGAAGTTTTCTGCGAGTTTGAGAGAAGATAAAATTGAGCTGTTTTTCCCAAAGGCACAGCAAGTTTCTGAAACATTGCAATAAAAACTATTTCTATAGAAACACGTAAAAATTGACTCTGGCCCAGAAGATTTCTTGACCACTTACCTATCCAGGCAAGGGGAAAAAAAACAAGATTAAACCCTGTTGCACAGACGGTAAAGCCCTTTGAGGCAAATGTGTGATTTGTGATGTTGGGCTACACAACTCAGAACACTGTCTGTTGTTCTGCATCTCCTGTTGCTGCTCTACAGCATCATCCTACCCATTCTCCTGTACTGTTCCCCATTTCTTCAACATCTTAACTACCTCCAACAAAAGCAAACTGCTGTCTGTCTGTCTGTCGCCAACTGACTTGACTCTTCTTCTTCTTCTACATTTTGACACACAGGCCCAAATCCGTCTCTCCGGGTGGAGCTCGCCACTTTTTCTCCCTGCCTCCTCTTCTTTTCCTGCTCTTTCCCTCCCTCCATCCTGAGGGAATTCTTTTTTCTTTTTTTTTTGTTATTTTCCTCACAAACAGATTCCAGTAGAGTCATTAAAACCTTAGTAAATATTTTCCAGTCTATAAAAAGAGATTAAGTTTGGTTCTACAGTTAATGAAGAACTGTTTAAGACAGAGGAAAAGAATAGCAGAGAGAGCGCATTAGTTGTTGTTAGTTTTTTTTTTATTTTATGATGATGCTTTACTAGCGAGTGCATTCTTCTCATTTGATGTTTGGCTGGCGACGGAGCTACCTGCCATGAATGAATGGGCTACACAGAGCAGTCCTTGTTCCTGTAAGTCTGTACATCAGCTCTTTTTTCTCCTTAAACTCATATTCCTGTCAGGGGCCTCCCATATGTGCTGTGCAATGTGTGCTTTGTCAAGGAGGAAAGAGAGCCCACAAGAAAAAGAGATGGATCTTTAGGGAAGGTGCGAGCTTCTGTCCTGCCTCCCTTAATGCTGAGTCCACACATTTTCCCTCTGATGGATTGTAATGGAAAGTTCTGGAAAGAGAGTAATGGAAGAATAACCTCAACAAACCTGACGCATAAGTCTAGACACTAATGAAGAAATAGTTGATGGTGGAGAGCAGCTGCATTGTTTTTGACACTGATTTTTAAGCAAAGCGTGGCAACTGTTACGTTAGTAATTAAGAGAACGTAAACACTGGCTACAAAAGACTCCGTTTAATGTGATTAATCCAAACTGCTTGATAATGTTGCTCTCATGTTTAAATGCATCCCTTTCTTCTGTCTCTTCCAATGTGTCATTATACCTGCTGCCTTTGTACTCAAATCGTGACTAAAGCAAATTGTCCGTTGGAGAAGTGGAGGGATTTCTCTGCCAACATCCACTTTCAGTCCAGAAAATTCTGCATTCCTCTGTCTCTGCAACCCTACTAATCGTCCAACTTCCAACACTGAGAGAAATGTGAGCAAAAAAAATAAAAAATAGAAAAGAAAAAGCTTTCTATTGATTTTTCTATGGTTCGGAAAGCAATTTCCTTTCCCAGTATCCTTCTCGTGTCAAGATGTTGGCGCTCACATTTACGCTAAGGTGCCCAGCTGAGGTGCCCAGCCAAAGGTGTGGGTCAATTTGTCTGTCAGTCAAGATAATAACTGCAAAGCTAATATTGCTCCATATATGGCTTGATTCAGGACTGCTCAGCGTCCTTGTAGTTTTCTGGAAATTGTGAAACAGTTTCGATGATTTCAGGAAACTCATCTTACGAACTATGCGACACTAACGTGTTGAGGTTTTAAATGAGGGTCTCTTTCCCATCCGGTGGCGCTGAAACTGAAATGATAAAGTGGAACATTTCCACTCCCAGCAGCATCCCTGATCAGTCCCTCCAGGAAGTTGCAATGCTGCAATTTCAACATCTATCCATCTTCATCTATTTCCGTCTTCTTCTTATCCAGGTCTGGGTTGCGAGAAAGCGGAAGAAGATGGACGGATGAATGGACGGTTGAATTTGCATTAGTTGTTGAAATTGCAGCATTGCAACTTCCTGGAGGGGACTGCCTGATTACTACTTTAGCAAAGTAACCAAACCCTTTTTACTCACAGATAAAAAAAAACCAAAAAACAATCAAAACATATAACAATCGTGAGGTGGAACAAGGAAGGAAGTGGTCGTCTGAATTTTAAAGTTGAATTTAAATTCAAAACGATGTGAGAGAAATATCTAACATAAGAAAACTCATTATTCAGAAAGGACCCTTAACTTTAAATTAGTGGATTGTCAATACAGTTGCATTGATAACAAAATGAAGCTCTTTTGAACTATATACTGTATATGTATAAACAGCACAGTTTTATCTAAAACATACTGTATATTATGTAAGCAAATTTGGACCTGCCAAGTAACTGCTAACTAAAGTAAATACAGTATACTGGAGTAAAAAGTACTGCATAGTGATCTAAATTTAAATGTACAAAACATACAGTACATGTGTTGTACCTCTGGGTGTTAAAATGTGGCAGAGGTTGTACAAAGAGCAGGATTAGGATTACATAATGTGTAGGGAAAAAATGTGTGACCCTAAGTTAAGTATCTATCAGGTTAAAGGAGTTTATTAACAGTGTATAACAAGAGAAAACTGTCATTTATTATGTATTAAACTTGTATATTCGGGGATTAATTGAAAATGTGATTACTGTTGAATGTCGTGTCCCCACTAGGTCCTGGTTTTAATTATCACAGTTGATTTTAACACAGCCCAAGTTTTGAAAACTAATGGACCTCTATTTAGATTGCCTGAATGCTGCAGAGATCTAATGGATATCTGCAGCCAACACTGGACTGGTTTCTCTCCCAGTTGTGCTGGAAAGAAACCGACGGGCCCATATGACTCCAGTTATCTCAGATTCTTGGTTCATGAAAGGAGAACTTTTGTTTCACATTCTTGAACATGATGGGTTTATTTCAACCAGCACTCAAAGAAAATACACAGAAGGAAGCATGTTTCGGACTAAATACCCACTGCTCTCTCGCAAAGAAAACAGCAGGATTCTTAGTTTATGGTTTATGGGATTCAGTGTGTGCGTGCACGTGATTGCATGTAATTTGTACAAGACTGAATATAACAATCACACTTTGAGTGTTCAACTGATTGTTCGTGGCACTACACTGTAAAACAGTTACGTTGCTTAAAAGAGATGAAGGCTGATTTGTTGCTCAGTTTGCTGTTTTACATTTTAAACAAGCTTGTTTCTGGCTGACTGATGTGTTGAACTGGACATGATTTGTGGTGCCTGCGGTCACTAGGAGACCGAGGGTGTTTCTTGGCACAACCACCTCCGGAAAGTGTGAAACAATGACTGGAAGAGCGGGACTGCCCTCGGTTATTGACTGGGGAGTTGAATCATACAACACAGCTTGGCATTACTCAGCCCTCATTGCTTCCTCTTTTGTTTCCTGATGAAACATGACATTATTAACAGCGTTTCATCACAACGCCCCCTCTCTGCCCTCTCCCGCCCTTTCCATGAAAATCAAATGAGGTGAGCAGGTGTGATGAGCTGTCGAGTAACGTCACTGTTGACATCAGACGGGAAGTTGTGGTTGGTTGGTCAGGGCACTTCACAGGAAGAGGGTATTTTTATTGGTGTTTAGGATTCTGAATGAAAGCCAACTTCGGAGATGATTCTGACATTCGTAGAAGCAAATATGTCATTGGGGAAGTGGGCAGATTGGTCATTTCAGGCAGGATTTCCCCCCTTCCTCTGTTCTCCCTAAATGGATGCGGGTTTACAGATATAGATTCTTTCTTCGTGAATTGAAAGGGATATGAATATACTGCCATGATCAGACCAAAAGCAAATCGACTTTTCCTGCTGACTGATCACATACAAAGCGGCGAACAGATGCATAGTCGCTCAAGATGTGAAAATGCTGCACAAGTGCAAAATCTTTCAACTGTGCCGCAAAAGCCAATCCACATTGGGATTCCCCTGCCAGCACCAAGAATTAGAAATGGAGGAGGAACTTATTGTGATTGTGATATTATTGGGTGATTAACTCTTGACAGAGATAGTCAGATCATTTGGGTTTCTTTCTCCCACAGAAGTAATGTGCCAACATGGAGATCATCACCAACCCAGCAACCTGCTGCACTGGTACGACAGCTTCCCTAATCTAACATAATGGCAAATAAAACACAGTATGTGAAGACGAACCGTTTACCTAATGAGTCAGAACATAGAACAACCCTGCATCAAAGGAAATGCATACAATTTTAGTTAACATCAATACAGTTTGCTACCACAACCTGACAACTTCCCCTCTTGATGCTCTATTGTCGCCGCTGCCTGTGAGCACAGAGCTTTAAGATTCAATTACTTTGATGCACAGAGACAGAAGAAAAAACCAGAGGGATTGGAGAAAAGGAAGTGAAACTGTAGGTCTACCTACTCTATGACTACTTGATTCCAGCTATCGCTTGTACTTTCCTATGAATCAAGTTAGCACTAGCATCATCTTCTTTAACTTTAGCTTCCATTAGCTGTAAAGGACAATATTCATGTCTTGAATACTTGAATACTCCAAAACACACTCCAGTGGCTGTATCAGAGGAACGCAAGACGCACGTTGGCTTTGCGTTTGGTCCGAACAAAGCATAAGACGCACGCAAGACAGACTTTTATTCCAGACAGTCCTGACTGAAGCAATCTGACATTTTTTTTCCCCTCACAGGCCATCTCTTTGCACTGTAAAGCTGAAAATTTGGCTATCATAGTAGCTAGAGCTCCTAATTACTTCAAGAAATCTTGCAGTATCCACTATAAAACTTGCTCGCTCGCTCTCAGCCCTCTTTATCTCTTTGTCTCTTGCTCTATTTGTCTCTAAAGGGTAGAGTGGTTAGGTGACTCCATTAGTATTCTGACTTTCCCTGGGAAATGGTCTCATAAACAGCTTGGAGCCTCAGCAGGGACGGGGCACACAATGCACAATGTGTGTGTGTAAAAGTGTGACTTCATATGCCATGGCTTACTAAAGGCTGCTACACACGAACCCACACGTGAACACTAAATAGACAGATCACCTTTACTACTTCAATAATGGTCACATGTGGATGTATTTCGACACCCAGGGGCGCGCAGCAGGGCAGTGGGCATCACTAAGCACAGACTATGACGTAGATAGGGCACGATTCATGCAAGGTTTGTCTTGAGCCACAAAAAAGTGTCTTAAAACAACATGACATTTCCCTCACTAAATACCCACGTCATGAAAGTAATCATTTACTAGAAAATCAGCGGGGCGCCTGGTTAACAACTTTGATGGTTTCGTTCCATGGGGCAGGATTTGCGTGAATATTTGTACAAAACTGGAGAAAGAATGTAATTTTTCCGACAAATTAGGAGTTGAATCGTAGACTTATCGGTATTTTTCCCGCAGTCGGAAGTCGGTGTAAAGAGTAAACAGCAGTGGGACGACTGTAACGTCTCAACAGCTTTTATAATTCTGATTTAAAATGAAAGGATGGAAAAGAAAGTCAAGTGCCAAAAAAAAAACATGGAAAATACTCAAGCACTAACTACACCAGGCTGACTGAAGAAATAAGATTCAGGGGTTGCAATTGATGCTTATTTTCTTTATCCATTAATCTGCTGGTAGTTCTGATAATCTGATCACTTATCATTTATTTAGTTTTTAATACTGCTTCAATGAAAGACTGACCAGATATCTACAGCTGGTTCATAATGTGTCTCAGCATTTTGTGTAAAGTTTGTGTAAAGTTTGCAGAATTCCATCCACTATTTAAAGATGAGTTACTATGAGCATCTTCGTTCATGAATGATTGATGACCGTTGGATAGGATTTAAAAGAGTTTCCTCGAAAACAGACAGAGCCGAAGGAACACAAAATTGGGGTTTAAATGTAAGTTAAAGATTTATGGAGCCAAATGTTCATTCGGATAGAGTCTAAGTGGGCAGGAGTGGTGACAGCTTGGCCTTTGACTTGGCACCCCTGGTTCAGGACCTTTTGCCAGGGTCAACAGCAAATACTCTAGCAGGCCATTTGAGACACGTCGGCCTCTTATGTAAGGGGCCGTTTTTGATGAAGTTTGGCCATATGGCTAGAACACAGGAGATCCTCCTGACGATAAAGAACTCCGCTTTTGAAGGTAGCACGCAAATTCACATAAACATGCCTTAAAAAAATATAATTAAATGTAACAAAGAAGGTTGTATGCTGTGGAGTTTATATACAGGCGGTAACCTCAAACAACTCAGGCTCAAATATAGACAGTGGCAGGTGTCAGCAACGTTAAATCATATTTACAGTATGCAAAGACTGAAATGGACATGAAAAGGACACTTCTCAGCTTCTGACATGTGAACCTACAGCGTCCTTTTCTGAGTGTCTGATGGTTCCCCTGCAATCTTCACATTCCTCTACTCTCCCAAAGTGGTCCCTGCCTCAGGGCTCACCCATGACAGCGGTTACATAACCAGTGCTAAAGCTGTATATCTTTAAGACATATTTACCTGAAACGGCTTGACCTCTACATGAGCCTCAGTAGCAAAACCGCAACAACAGGGAGCTGCGTTAAATTATTTGTACTTGTTACACCCCATCACACACATATGCATTAGTATGTGAACAGAAAAACCATTCCTGATGCAGTTTTGCACGTTTTATTTCATTAATAAAACAAATACGTGCATATGACTGCACTGTGCACAGGGATGTTTGTTCACCTTTGGGCACCACACGACCCAAGCCTGTTGAGGCCTTAATGCAACACCAGTTCAGTTAATCAGAGGCCAGTGGTTCCTCCTGACAGTTACACTCAGTTTGGTTTTATTACCTCCACACATACCAAACAGCAGAGAGGTGACCTCTGGTAGGCTGCTGGGCATTCGAAGACTGAATGCCATTGTCATTCAGCCATGTAATTCACCACTGGTGGGATACCTAAGTACAATATAGAGGAGTACTTGAGTATTTACATTTTGTGCTATTTTACTACGTTTTTTAAAGCCGAAACTATTAAATTTTTACAGCTTTAGTTTCAAATTACTACGCTAAATAACATTTTACCCACAAAAGTATTGACTTTTTAAAACCTGATGTATTTTATACAGAACTGAACATTAAGTGCAGCCTGCTACATAGATAACATGCTTTTTATTTATTTGTTAGTAATTAAAACTATCCTTTACAACACTGCCAAATGTGTATTTCAATTTATATTCTCAATGCATCTTCACAGTAATACCTTCATTTAATGCAGCAGTGGAACATTTGTACTGTGCAGTATTGCTGCTTTGTGAACCTGAATACTTCTTCCACAGATAATTACACACATTCGCGCTTATTTTGAAAAATGACTCGAGTGGAGTACGGCCATTCACTTGTTTCAGAAAGTTTAACTGCAGTTTATTTTTATTTCTGGAGAGGCAGGCCACTCCTTTAGTATATATCCTTGAGCTTTTCTCCTAAAAAGGCCAACCAAATTTACCGACTTGTTTTGATAGACATGTTTTGCAGTGCAAGATACAGCACTGGGCAGAACTCCCCATCTTTTCTCATGCTTCAAATTATGTGAGGTATTTGGAAAAAGGAACTAAATGTATCCCCAGTGAATCCAGAGCGCGCAAGGATATAAACTCACTGAAGGAAAAACACTGAAGATATGTCATTAAAACTCGAGAGGAAGAACAACAGGCGGGAGAGAGAACCTTACAAGTTATTACTGAGTGGAAGCGGCGGCGTAACTCATTCAGCTCTTCTCTCTTCCCGTAATGAATGAGTCGCGTCTGTGATTCTCCCCCTCCATTGCCTGGCCACACGTTAGCCATCAAAACACAGCGAGTCCCAAAGAACGCATGCTTAGATAATTACTGTGTAAATCATGCCAATCAATTACTCAACTAAGGGAGGTAAGGAAAACAGTGAGCGAGAGTCTGATGAGGCCCGCGGTGAAAAGCAAATCTGGTGGCACGCTCACACATCCGCGAATTTTGCGCTGGCACACACGTGCACACAGAGAAAGATAGGCACATGCGCTGCTCATGCCAAAACACACGTGCGGACATGAGGTGTGCCCACTCATCTTCTTCGCAGGACATCCAAAAAGCATACATGCACATAAAAAAAAATGTCTCATTTTTATTGGCATTATTAATGGGGGTCGACCGTGAAGTCACAAGGTTAGGTTCAAACACAGTGTAAGCTGTGTCATTTTAAGTCTGCCAATGTTTTCAAGAGCATGTGTGATGTTTATGTGTGCTTCTGAGAGCACAGTACATGTCTATTAAGTGTGGGAGTGGACGTGCACACACGCAAGCAAGTGTGAACGTGACATCATCTGCACTCGCATATTTCTGAATCCACTGGGTTTTATTATCATCCCAAACTGGAAACCAGGCACCATAACAACGCTCTTCTTCTGCTGCGAGTAAACAGAGTTATGTAATTGTACTACAGCAGATGATAAATGAGCCTAGGTATCGATGGGAATCTCACAGCCTCCGACGTCAGCACAGAGTGAGAAACCCCAGCATCAAGCTTCTCCTTGTAAATCATATTGTGTCTGTGTGAGTGTGACAGAGATGGAGAGGGAAGGAATGCAAACAGAAATAATAGATGGAGCAGCTGTGTGGGCCGAGGAGAACAACAAGGCATGTAAACCACAGATAGAGATCGAACAAGAATAAATGAGACAGCACCGACGTCTGCTTGACTGAGCGAGCACGAGTGCAGTCGTCAGCGACGAAGTGACGAGCTCAGGAGGAAGGATTTTCCACATTTCATTTTTCTGTCATAAATCTCCTCCTGTTCTCAGGAGTTCTTTGTGGTGTACCTTCTTTGTCTGAACATTTCACAGACGTCTCACAATCTCTGAGATATGCACTGTAGTTGGCTCCTCGTCAGGTTCTTACACACACTCAGCACATCTCTTTGCTGGTGTCCAAGCCACATATAATCTTGGCAAAAGGAGGTCTTTTCAAGGAGAATGATGAGCTGAGTTTTTCTATTCTCCTGATGCAAAAGATGACCTTTCCAACTTTCGGCAAGCATTAAATCAGAGCTAAAACAAATAGAGATGATTTATTCTTAAACTGTAGACATCTCATTCCACTGCTGAAAGATGGTACTTCAAAAATAGTGCTGCATTTTACAGAAATGCGATGCAGACCTCGGCGATAAAGTCATTATGTACCAGCTGGATCTGCACAACTAACTGAATCGCAATCACAAATGCGATGTCAGTTTGAAATAAATAAAAAAAAGTGCATGTGTGAGCTCTGTTCGTCTGCTTATTATCTACTCCTGTGAAAACCAAACGACCAGTCACTCTCTGTTTAGGCAATGAAGCTTGTGCAGTGTACGGTCATATTACGACACCAGTCATGTAACAGGCGCGTTGTTCAGTTGCATCGTCGCTAAACTGGGGAAAAGTCATATCTGCAGGTGAAACCAGACTAATGAACCTTCACACACAGCTGTGGCATGTGTAATCTTCACTGGAATATACCAGCGGGACTTCATGATAGTGACATGACTTACTGCTTATGAAATATATTAGCAGGTAAAAAAAATCAGTGGCTACGAAAAACTAACTGACACCACTGAGAAAACGAGGAGACTGGCATGCAGCCACTTTGCAGACTGAATTCCATTATATGAATTGAATTAATAAATTATTTAACGCGTTCTCCGCTCTCACACTCTGAAGAAATGTGACTTTAAGCAGTACAATGACATGTTACTGATTGTTTTTTTTGCTATATGCTCTGTTATACAACAGTTAGTTCCGGCCAAGTGGGTCTTGGAATGAAACACGTACCAATCCACTTCACAGGTGTTCTCTATTAACAGCTAATCAGGCCTATGTTAACGGTCATAACGGTAACACTAATGAACTCACACATCAACAGTATTGATCATCATCTCCATGACAACTGGCTAAACACCATTCGCTTGTTAGGACAAAGAGGCGTTGGAACTAAGTAGACCAGATTGGATTTTGAGAGTCGTGTGTACTCCATATAAGGTTCTATAAGTCCTTTTATAGGCAGCGTTGATTCTAATAGCCACCAGCTATGATCCGCTTCTCCTGTGCTGTTAAAATTTCCTGCCTTTATTATAATAAAAAAAGAAATCAATGAGCTGCCGTTAACAATCAGAGCGGATCTCAAGTAAATTGTTCCCTGCAATAATTCACCCAATAAGTCATCAAACCCTCCCGACTGACATCGCACACAAGGTTCTTTCCTCTCGGAATAACACTCTGTTCGACTGAAATTTCCCCGACACACGCAACCATGCCGGCAACAGTCATTGTCAAAGGCGCTCTTCCGATCTTGGAAGCCAGAGAGCTGCGGCGGCGAGGCCCCGACACCCAGCCCAAGAATGCAAGGTGCAAGAGCAGCAATTTCCCCTTTCCCCGGCTGTCTTAACACGCCACACACAGAGGCCATCATTATGGCTGGAGCACACTCCCACTGAGAGGCGGACTGGGTTCAGGTAGAGACAATAAAATGTGCTAGAATATGCTGCAATATGCTGCGTAAACTATTTTCTGCTTAAAAGTACAACGTGAGTGGTCCGGTTACGATGCTTATGAGCCGATACAAGATGGACAGAGTTACAAGCACGTTACGGCGCGGCATTCGATCGTAATTCATAATTCCATATTGTTGTGTTTGTCCAGGTGCGTAGCAGAGGTCTACGGGGCTTTACGGGGCCATTGAAGGGGTTTATGGGGGGTCTTGTTCCTAAGATAACACCAAAACACAATTAACCCCCCGTGACACATGAGAAGCACTTCCTGAACCTTCGCTATACCAGCAGTTTTCCCCTGCCAGCCAGCGCAAGTAAGGGGGTCTATTGTAAAAGGTGTGTTTACTTTGGCCTGTGCTCGATCACCTTTTTGCCATTACCAACCCCCCCCCCCCCTCCCCCACCGCACACATGCACACAATTTCACACATGCACGCACACACACTTGAGATTCTGCAGATGAAATTCGAGCCTCATTGCAACTTACTTTTGTCACTGAAAAAGCCTTTACCTTGCCCCTCCCATCTCCTTCGGTACAAAGGCCAAATGTTATTTTGCTAAAAACTAGAAACAATTTTCGGCGTGTGCCCCCCACCCCCCCCCCACACCCACACACACACACACACACACACACATTCCTGGTAAAGTGCTGTAAAATAAACGGCGGGCCACTAAATTTCAACGAGCTGAGATGGAGAGGGCGAGAGAGAAAACAAGCACATGCCAGCGAGAAAATGGGCAACGGGTAGAATGCGCAGTTCTGCTATTTGTTGTTACAGATGGCCATACTGTACGCAGGCCTCACTTGATTTTCATTGTGGGAAAGCAGAGCGCAAAAAGAATAAAAGAATTGTGAAATCTGAGGGCGGGAATGAGAGATCCATGTTCAAGACACTGAAGGATTTATTGTTTTTGCATTAACTGTAGAAGCTCTACATGCAATCTGGATCTGGACTTGAAAAGGGCTTCGTACAACATTATTCACATAAAAAGCGGTGTGCAGGTTAGGCACGACACAATTATTATATAATCGGAATTATTTGAACTGACTGCAGTCATTTTTTATAACTGCTGGATGAAACTAACAGAAATCAATATTTCCATGTAGTTTTTTTTTTTTTTTTTTTTTACCATTTTCAGGTCTGACAGGTGCTCTTTTATTCAAGTCATCTCGTTGCACCCTCTTCTTCTGCTTTGTTTAATGGCACCTGAGTGGAGAACGATCGCAAAACCATCTGTTCATCGTGAGGCTCTTAACGTCTTATATTCAACCAGCCCAATTTTGATGAGCTATCTATCGGCAACAACAACATGAATTATAGTCACAAAGCAACTTCATGTAACAGAGCAGGTTTGTGCCTGTTTTAACCATAGAATAGTGTTCATTTTAAATATTGGAACTTGTCTTTATCGGTCATTTCTTTGCATATTAAAGTTGTTATGTCATATCTGCTCCGTGCAAGTTACTGATTACACAACATAAAAGGCAAACGCAATTTTTGCACAGAAAAAGACAATGTGATTAAACACAACTACCTGTATGACCATTACTCATCAAATAAAATGTCCTTATTGAGACAGTCCTAGTTACAGGACACAGTTTTTCTAAAAGTTGCAGGATTCCTAAGTGAATATCAGCAGAAAACACATTTAAACGAGGTCAATGCAAACCTATACAAATGACTTCTCCTCACCTTGCTAGCTCTTAAGGGAGTTAACCTTCAGATGAACACACAGCAAGAGAAAGATATTCTACAAGTAAAATGTTAACAGTTATGTACAAAAATATGCATGCCCTTAAAGGCCACCAATTAGCAAAAAAAAAAACAAAAAAACAACTAAATAAATTAGCAACAAGTGGGAGCTGAGCTTTCAGTTCAATTATGAAATATAAACCAAGAAGATACACAACAAGCATTAGCAAATTCAAACTGCAAGAAGGTAATATGCCCCCATCAACTATTAGTTACAACAGGTTTGCAAAAGGCCAGGACATGACAAAACCAGAGGCTTACAGTCAGATAAACTGATACATGAACTGGAGTTTAATAAAACCAATGCAAATGAAAACGAGCATCAAACTGGGCAGACACCAACACGTGGAAAAACAAGATAAATTGAACTAATAGCTGTCTATAGCAAGCTCACTGGCATTGATGGGACAAAAAAGAATTAGCGCAACATATGATACCTTTAGCAACAAATGAAAACCGACCTCTTACCTTTAAAACACCAGTCGACGTCTCCAGGTGAAGGGTCACAGGTAAACATGAGGACAGACCTCCTTAATGAGCTCGTCCAAAACGAATTAACGCTGCCCAGTTATCCTATAACAGCCACGAGGATACGGTTTTAATGTCCGAACTGTACACCTGAATATTATATTACAAGAAGCAAGAGACCCAGTGTGTGTGTGTGGAGCTGAATGCAACAGCTGATGCCAATCAGCAGATTGCAGCGTTCTACCTGAATGAAGCGCTCATGTAGAAATTAGACCAAAACGTAGGCTATTCAGAGCCTTTATTTAAGTAAAAGTGCACATATCACACTGTGAAAATACTCCACTTCAAGCAAAAGCTTATGTAAAAGTATGTATAATCAGCGAAACGTAGCCTACTTAAAGTTTGAAGGAAAAAATTGTGTAGTAAAATGGTCCTCGTCAGTATTTTATTATCAGTTCACAGTCAAAATTGTAATCTGAAAAGTAACTAAAGCCGTCCGACAAATGAAGTGGATTAAAAAGTGCAGCGATTACCTCTGAGATGCTGTGGAGTAGAAGTATAAATTTGCAACAAAAAAAAACAAAAAAAAACTGGAAATAGTCAAGTATAGTATGCATGTATTGTGATTTTTGTGACTGGTGGAGCCAAACACGGCATTTAAAGGCAATTACAGTGTAATTTGAGGCACGTGAATTGCTGTATTTTCACTAGAATATTAGCAATCACAAGGAAGCTGGCATTTAGCTTGTGACTTTAGCTAGTTTGTGTTTATCCCAAGCTGGATCAGACGTGAAGCTTGCTGCTGTTTGTACTGTTTGAACCTCAGTGTTGCTTTACGGCCGGTGAACATCAAGGCACCAGTTCTGAAAGCAGGGCGCTGCAGGTTCACAGTGAAGAAAGTGATGATCCGTACCATCCTTGAACCATTATTAGCTGCGGCTGAAACTCATCTTTTGCTCTGGACTAGAGTTTAAATACCATATTCTGCAGACCTACTAACATACAAACCATCTATTTGGGGTTGTCTCTGCTGTACAATCTGTAATCAAAGAGATTCCCGCTGCGGAAGTCATAAATACACACAAACACATACTGTATCCACGCACATGTGGATCAATCTGGTCCAAAAATGCAAAAAGTGGACATTTGTTTGCAGTCGTGCGTGCGTGTTTATATGTCTACATCTGTATTTATGCATGTGTTTTTAGTGAGGAGGACAGAAAGGGAGGGGAGTTAACAAGCCAAACAGCTGGCCACAGCTTCACACCCTCTGCTGACTCAAGCTCCGTAGATGCTACGCCGCCACATCTCAGCACTCATCACCACTCAGACCCGCCGCCTTCAACGCTCAGCCGCCTGGAGCACAGCGAGGCGCTGGGGGAGGCAGAGGGGGGGAGAGAGAGGAGACAAAGAGCCAAGTAAAGTGAGTCAAATTCAATTGATGTCAAAAGCATTTTTATGCAAAAACACATTTAGTGTGGTACTTTCCAGGGAAACAAAAGGATAAAGCAATTTAGTTATAAACATGAGGGAAAACAGAGTTGGACAAGGGAGAAATATTTCACAAAATCAAGAACAATGGCTTCCAGAATGTGGGAAAACGTATGCTTTAAGAGTTACATCAATAGATCAGGTAAACGTGAGTCTAAACTGGAAGAAAAAGACAACAAAGCACGTGAAAAACATAGCAGGGATGATTTACTATGTAGGTGCAAGGAAGTGCAAAGATTCAGTGGAGGAGGAAAGAAATGGTAAGAGGCTCAAGCTCCTCTTCTCTTCAGCTCTGTGGTTGCAATTTCCCCTTCTTTGCTGAAACCCAAACCCAAGCAGCTCGTATGAAAACACTCTATCTGTGGGCTCGGAACGCGCTTTGACGTCAAAAGAGTTTTCCCATGAGGCCACGGGGACCCTTCTCAAACAGCGCCTGCCCACGTCAACAGAATTGAGAGGACCAAATCAACCCCTGTCCAATTACCAAACTACTCTCAAACATCTCAACACTCGCAGGACATCCTTCCGTGAATTTTCCGCATATTGTGTGTGCATTTCCAAATCAAACCCTGGCCTTGTTGTGGTTGTGATCAGCGGTAGCGTCTGTGTTTTGTTACATGGAGCAGGACAGGTCTTGAATTAATTCCCCAAACACATAAAGTGATAATCTTCTCTTTATTAGGTGGTAAGCACTTTTACTACTGTGGTGTTTTTTCACTGTTTCCACTTCCATGTACGGTGACACCTTTTTTTTTTTTCTTTCACTAAAGCGTGTGTCATTCTTTTCTATGTATCTTGATGCTAGGCTTCGCCCCCTGGTCATGATATCGCATTGAATAAATATTTAACCTGTGACTGTTTTTCCGTGAAAGAATGAATAACTGAAGGAAAAAAAAACAGTGGGAAAAGATGGATTAGTGCAGCTTTACCAGTTAACCGCAGTAGGTTTCGCCGACGGTCTTTTTCTTCCACAGGTGCAGTTAGTTAACAAAGCGAAGTCTCACATGGAGGACAAGAATAAAATATGGCACCTTAATAAACACTGGTTTTATACATCATATTTGATGTCCTGCATTGTTAAAGGCTTTCCTTATAATACCTGAACACTAAAAATAAAAACTAGTCAACCTAAAACTACATATGCACTCGTAGAACTAACTCAAACTGAACTGAAAGACTCCTAATTCACACCTAATGTTGAACTTAGCGGAGTTTGACCACTGAAAGGATGCCGTGAGTGAATTTCTTTAGCAGCACACACAGATCAGGAGATCCCAGAGTGAGGCTGCTAGAGATTCACTGCACACGCAGACGAGAAACAGGCCGGTAGCATCTGAGGACTAAGATGAAACACTTCTGCTTCAAGTACAGAGTTGCTTGAATTTACTAAGACATACAGCAAAGCAGCAAAGCCTATAAAGGTCACAGGTAACACCTGTTCAAAAGGCATACGAAAACCAACAAAACCAGCAAAACAACAACAACTGTGTCCCGACCAACCCGGTCCTCTCATCTCTGGTTCATTCTGTCTTTTGCGAAAGCGTGTTGGTCCATGCTAGCGACGGTGGGAGGACCAGCGCTGCTCTGTAATCATGCCTTCTCCCTCCTAACAGACAGCTGTGTAACCAGGTGAGTTGCACAGCTTTCATCCTAATGACAACCCCTGGCTGACTGCTGTCAACGGGGCTAAAGGGGCTTAAGGCCAACTGCAGGGAGGATTAGGAACAGGACTGGGAACAGAAATAGGTTTTCCATGCAGCTCTTGGCTTTGTTACGTAACAAAATTTGCCCTTTTGGAAAGCAGGCGGTCGCTGCTGAGATAATTCGCTGCTGGGTTGGCGACCGGTTTCGTCAAACGCACACAGGCGATATAATCAGTAAAAGGCGAGGTGTTTTTTTTCGCCAGCTCGAGCAACAGATGGACACGGAACCAGGTGCACATTATGAAAACACAACAGTGAGGTGACTGACATTAAAAAACACACATCGGTAAATGTCAATATAAGACTAAGCCCGGCCATATGTCCCCTGATTGGTGCTTGACGTGTCCACAGCACCACAATGCACTCGCACATATGGATCCTCTATAAGGAGAAAGTTCATAAACATCTGTGCATGTGTGTGTGGGTGTATGCATAAGTGTGGAAATGTGCACCTCACACTGACAGGTGCGGTGGAACACAGGAAACACTGTACAACCAATAAAGTTATCGATCTCTCAAAGGAGGTGTGGGCAGCATACCACGCGAAGCAAACAGATTAATATCAAACACACTAGTGGCTCTCTGACGCTGTGCTTTGGCAAAACATGCATTCAGCAAAATTTGCGTTAGACCAATCTCACATGCCG
>JAPQRN010000013.1:4148861-4161984 GCA_037367275.1 Coranthus polyacanthus
GTCTAAGAAAAGCTTCATAAAACATGAATTATGCAACATTTTGTCGTTTCCCTAATCTTCTCTGTCCGTTTCTGGGAAGAGGCACAGGGGAGCTGTGGACAGAGCATAGGCCTCTTTTTCTCCGTCAGCCACCAACCTCTCCCCCTCCGTCTCTGCCTCTGTGTGTGGAGTTCAAAATTCTTACGCTGCCTTTCTGACCATCTGATATATGAACACCAAGGGCTGCTTCCAACAGAATGAACACGTACAGCCGCACCCTCGCTTTAACGCGGGAGACGACGGGGTTGGAAATGTTGGTTCATTTTGGTCAAACGTTCGGGAGGTGAATTGTTTTCACGTTCGATACATTCCAGGAGTTTTTGTGTGATTTCCTACAACTCCCAGGATGCCTTTCACCAACCATAAAAGAACAAGAACACTTTTTTTGTTGTTGGGAAATTTGATCATTTAAAGAAACCACTAAATACATGTATTTCTTTTAAAAAGCCTCTGTTGGAGGTTGACCTGTATGTTCTCTATGTGGTGTTTTCCAGTCTCTGGTGCCGTCAGATCCTCTGCTACAGCTATATGCAGTTTGTATTTGTTTGTAACGCTTACTGAGGTAAGATTCCTCCTACAATCCAATACAAGGGTTTTTTAACATTAATGCATGGTTTTCTCCTTACATCACAGTCAAAACCCCCCGAATCTAACTGCTGCTGCTAATTTGCTACAGAAAACACTAAAACTGGACACATTTATCTCAGTCTTTGCTTTTAACCTTCTTATAGTACACGCAAATCTTTTACTCCTATTTTATTCATTTTTCTCCCTTCGGCACTACAAGTTTTCTACTACATCCCAGGCTGTCTTAAGAAACTGTTCTTAACGTCGTCTCGGTTAAAATAAAAATGAACTCCCACCTCCACATCCTGCTTTTTTGTGTCTCAGCTTTTACAGTGCAAATAAATAAACATCAAAAATATGTGCTCTGGATAAAACAGCAGCCACATTCACCTGCAGGTGGATCCAGGTGGACCAGAGGCTTCGGCGGTGCCTTAAGCACAAAAAAACAAATCAAAAGCAGTCAAACATGGCCAGAAGTTAAATCAACTTAAAATGATTCAAATGTTCCACCTCCAGCACAAAAAAAGCATCTTATTATAAACACCCTCTCTCGGAAATCTCTGTTTAGTTTAATTGAGGATTTTTAAACTTCATGGATATTTTCAAATATGTGCACTGTAATCTAGATGTTAGTTGCTTAACTCTGGCATCTGGCATAAACAGCGGGGTCCTGCTCTCGAAGGAGCTGTCTGCTGCATGAGCAAAGGCTTAGTGTCAGAGCCTGTAATGTGAGAGCAGCTACAGGCCTCTGCAGACGCCTTCCATCCAGTATCAGGCAGGAGGGGTGAAACCACACTGCCCCCTAAAGATAGACGGAGGAACCTGTGGATGAGGGAAAAGAAACTGCAGTGAGGAGATTTCATGATACATTTATAAATAAGATGTTTGTGTTTTTAGTCCGTGCAGCTTCATTTTTAATTGAAAACGGCAAGCGAGACTGCAAAAGCAACACCTCGGATATTCCTTTTGAAAACTTTAATTAAGCAAAAAACTGTCTTTCAGGCTTGCTGACTAAACTGTTAATAAGATTCTTACGCTCTTGGACGTCAACAACATCCTCTGTCAAGCTGAGAAAAGCCATCAAAGCATCAAGCAGCACATTTTGATGACTCCTTACCTCTGCAGTCATGTTTTACAAGGTATGCTGTGTCAGGAGGCTCAGCAGTTTTTCACTGGCCTCATTTTCGCTGGGACTTTCAATGTCGTGCGTCACTGCAGTCCTGGTACATCAGATTTTGGTTTTTTTTTATGATAAACAATTGCTACCTGACTGCCCTCAGGAGACAGCGCTGCTGAATGCAATTTCATTTTGTTAAATATTTTGTTTTCTCGGCTCTGGACCGTGAAATTTCTGTAAAACCAGACAACTGTTCAGACTCGTGATGCAGCCAGTGTTTGAGGGCATAATTCTGTCCCTTGTGTAATTGTGTCCCTGTGAAGGATGTGGCGTTTTCCAGCAGGAAGGCCGCAACAAAGCAACCGCCAGACTGGGGTTTATGATGCTTAGACTCGCTAATTAACCAACTTACAGTTGCCTGCTTAAGCTCACACCACTCAGCCACATGTGGATATCAACTCAGCCTTTTTCTGACACCATGGAGCCTAGTTTGCATGAGAACCAGCTCCGGCACAGGAAGACTAAGTGAATTACCTGTTTGAGCCATTGCATGTAAATTTGTTTGAAAAATGAATCTTAAAAGCATCTTTGTAGGCTTTATACTTGACCTTGGAAACAGCAGTTTATAAAACGCCAACTTGAGGTGAAATGTCTGATGCTATATGTAATGGTTTAAGTAGCTGGAGCCATAAGATGCTTAGTCTTTAGCACGAAGACTGCAAAAAGTGAAGAACAGCCAAACAAACTCTAACTATTGGTTATTAGTACATTAGGGGAAAGGGAATGCAGATGGATTTCACCAAAAATAAGTTATTTGTGCTTTACTAAATGACAAAGAAATGCACAATATACAAGGAAATGTGCCTACGTGTGCTGCTTAGTGTGTAGAAAGAGACAAAACAGTGCTGCTCTCTTGTGTGTATCATTGAGCAACTTTGGATTCCATAGTTACCTTTCAGCGCACTGTAATTCACCAAGACTTCTGCATCTCCTCTTGACTCTGTTCACAGGCCCTGACAAAAGATGTTGGCAGATCACAGGTAGGGGTGTTAAATATGTGACTGAAAGCTTTAAATACTGGTTCGTCACAGAAGCATCGTGGCAGCCATTACCTTCATTTTTTTTTTTTTTTTACACCGCGTCATGAAACGACATCAGGTCATCTGTGTTTACATTTAGTCTTTTGATTTGGACACAGACGAGAGAGAGAGAGCTGCAGGCGGAAGTATTTATAAACTGCGGTGTGACGCCACAAAACATAAAAGGTCAAAACAAACCTAACTGTCTTATGAGGACTAATTAATGCAGGGTTTTCTTGGCTGTAACAAGTTGACGGGCAACCACTTCAGAGTCCGGAAAATGAACCCAGGAACCCCTGCATGGTGAGATGCTTTGACACCATGGTGCTACTGAACTATAAAAGTCTCTCCAGATTGGTTTTTGTTTCGGAGTTTCTAGTGTAGTGACATTCAAAGCTAACCATTTCTTGGCTGGCTGTAGCTTCATACCAGACCTGTGATTAGTACCATTTAAGCGGCTCCGTTTTTTTTGCATTTAAGGCCATTTGAGGTTAAGCCAGTTTTGTGCCTCAGATTTGAGGTGGTTTTAATCATCTGAGGCATCCATAATTAATTTTCGCAAATACAAAACTTAAAGTGAATCCTCCCATGAATAATGAAATACCTACAGCATTGTGACTAGCTGCAGCGAGACACTGTTTACCAGTTAGCCCTACCACAGTAACCACTATTAACTACCATGAAAGCTCCAAACATGTTTTATACCCATAATAAATGGTTATACACGGCTGCTGCGCCACACTCAGTTCCGTGCAGAAGGCTAAATTGTTTCATTCAACACTTGACGCCGACGGGTAATATAAAAAAAACTAGATGCATAAAATGTTTTATAGGTGGCCATTAGCTGGAAACACGTTGGCTGTTACAATGCTATAATAAAGGATGTTTCATTTTATTGCAAATTGATGGAGTGCTCTATTGTTCGGGCAGTTTGTTGCCATTTTAAGCCTCTTTGATTCTGCACTGAAATGAGGTGCAAATATTCATTTAAAGGTTAAAGACAAGGCAGGGAACCAAGATCACTCGCACTGAAGCCACATGCATCTATCGCGGAAAGTGAAAAGCAAGAGTAAACGCATTCTTCGTTCTTGACTTTCCTGGATAGTGGACTTTTAAAGTCAGTTTTCCTGGTGGTTAGGAGATCATCCAAAACTGAAGCGATAAAACGAGACGTTCGAGGCCAAAATCTTTATTTGAAGATGGAGTGACAGATCCACTTTCTGTTTCTAATCTGTCACTCTCATCTGTCATCAGCTCCTTGGAGAGTCAGAATTGGATCCTTCTGCTTCACATTCACTCCAAACCCATTTTTATCACCATCTCACGTTTGTATGGGCTCTCCCCTCTCCCAGTGGTCTATCTATCCCTGTAAATATCATATTCCATTTTTCTCTCTCTTTCTGCTCCTCTACATCTCTCCCTATGGGGTGAGTGGGTAGGATGTGACTGTTAGAGTCATAACAAGCCGGTGGAAACGAGTCAGACATAGGAGCCAGCTGAGGAGCCCTGCTGCTTCGCCCACCTTCTGATGACTTTACAATGTGACAAAACCACTCGGGCTCGTTTAACTGAAGGAGATAAGTGTGCCAACGCGCTGAAGTGCGCAGGACAAGGACAGATACAAATGATCATAATAATCTGCCTTGAGCTTCTGAGCCAAAACTGAGTTGTGGGGAGTTTGTGCAGTATTTGCATCCATGAATGTTTGTACATCCACGGATGTGCTGCTACATATTGAGTAGCATCGCCAGGTCCAGGAAGCCTCATAGTTCATCAACCTCCTTCCTTTGGGAAAACCCACCAGCCCACTGACTCACTGATGAGCTCAGCAGGCAGCAGGAGCCTCCACAAACACCTCCTTCCCACAGTAAATATATATGCATGATTCTCTTAGTTACTGTGTTATCCGGACGTTTTTTGGCAGTTCAACTTTTCAATCCGCTGATGATTTATAAAAACAGCTGGAGCTCTGACCTGTATGCTACCTTGAAAACACTAACCAAAAACTAATGAATTAAAAGACCGCTCCAAATTTCAGGACCAAGAGGAAGACAAATGGTCACAAGACATCAGAAAAAGCCGAGCTGCTTGCATTTTTGCACCAGGAGTGGCATAAAGCAGCCAAAAGAAATGTGAAAGACTGGTGGAGAGCGAGCCAAGACACTGACAAAACAAAAAACAAAGTTAAACATGAGCGTTGTATTGTATGGACCGCTTGCCGTTTTCTGCAAATAAATGCTCTGCCGGAATTTTGGGAGAAATGTTGTCAGTATCTGGAATAAACAAGCATTTTACTGGCTCACTTCCAGACCCGGTATCATTTGAGTCTGAAGTAGTTTAACCAAACTCATGGTAACAGGTTCACTTACTGGAAAATTTCAGCCACATCTCATGGACGTCTCAACCACCCTCGTGAACTCAGCTGATGCAGTTGGTTCAGCTGTTCTCACAGACTATATCCTGGTAATGGGGCGGTTTTTAGTCATTGTTCAGTCTGTTAGCAGCAAGAACAGCTATGGTCGATGGAAAGAAAGAGTAATTAGTGCATTAGTCAGTCCAGTCAAACAGACGTTGTAGGTATTTGGTTATGAACCAAAGTACTGAATAAACTCAACTTTTGACCTATTGCGGGTGCACTGAGATATTCACTGTGGATTGAAGAGGAAGAACAACTGACTGTCCATCTGGTCATATAATATTAGGAATGAGTGCCAGTAAACTGAGGTCTTTTCCCATTGTTTAAAATGGCTCTATAATGTTTTCTTCATGAATAAATTTGTCTCCCCGCATGGTATGTTTGTGCAGACAAAGTATTGGTTGGCGAAAAAGATGTGCTTTTGTCTGCCATCCCAAACTTTCTTTGTTTTGTCGAGCTTTGTGGAAGAGTGAAGGCATGTTATGGTGGGTGGCAACAATATGCCGATACTGCGGGAAATGAAACAAGCGGGAGAAGCAGGTTCTGCATGACAGCGTTTATTTAAAAATAAGTTCAATGTTATCTTCGTAAGTGCAGAAGCGTTTAAAATGCAGAGGCATTTTTGCAATATTTCTGACATTTCCACTTTCTGTGCACATATTGAAGACAGGCAAAGGAAACAGGTGGGTGGATATGTACTTTGAGTATTTTAATAATGTTAAACTTTTATATAAATAGTGTGAAATGCATACGCAGTGCAAAAGGAGCCTACTCACACTCAGCCCACTGCAGGGGTCCTGCTGTGGTCAAGCCAACAGCAGGAATGCAGACTGGTATCCCAAGGGCAGTGGGTTAAGAATCTCTCTGTCTGCCTTTCTTTTTTTCCCTCCCCAAAACAGTCCAGGGCCTTGGAATGGTGTTAAAACAACAGGGCCCTCTTAAATTAGCTCAGTGCGAAGGTCCAATTTAGCGTTTCCTTCACGGTTCAAGAAAAGCTCCCCTCTCTCTCTCTCTCTCTCTCTCTCTCTCTCTGTCTCCCTCTCTCTCTTTCTTCCTGCCTCCCGGCCTGTGCGAGACTCTTCTGCAGGCCACGGCTGTGTGAATCCAATCCAAACATCCAGGCGATGGAGACTGACTCCTGACTCGGACCGGGCCCGGCTACGATGGCAGCTGGTCAGCTGACCCACTTTCCATCTGACCAACGAGCGCCGTGCTTCAGGTTCACTTGTGCAAATTCACAAAAAAACAAAAAAAACAAACATGCAACGGTCGCTACGTTTACATATGCACAAATATTTTGAATTTGATACAGACCGCGTAAACAGCAACAAAAAAAGGAATATGAAGAAAGCAAAAAAAAGCCTTGTGTCTGGGCAATTATTCCTAATCTTGAGAGGAGAAACACACCTACTTTTAAACTTACGAATGACTTGGATATCAACAGGTTTCTGTATATGCACTAATATCGCAACGCTGATGTTTTCAAGGAGGCAGTTGAAGGGATGAAAGAGGGAAGATGTGTTTGCATGGTGGAAAGTTTTGAAAAAATCCTATTTTGACGCAAAAAATGACACAAGCGCCTTCAGCCACGTTCCCATATTTTGATGTGATAAATGACATGTTTAGGGCTTTGTTAATCAAAGTGTACATAGCTGCATGTAAACAGGAATCTCAGTGGAATATTCACTCTCACTAGTCATTAAAAACTTAGTAGGAATGTTGTCTTTTTTTTCCGGAATAATGGCAAAAACAGGAATATTTTGTGCATGTCATTGTAGCTGCTAATAAAGTGAGGATAACTAGGTGTGTCTGGATGTGTGTCACCGATGTAGATTTAGTGTTAAATTAAATAATACTCTGAAGCTGTATCCAGTTTTGCGGCGGTCCCTTCACCATCACACTTAGCAGATGGTAGTGTGTGTTTTGTTTTGGTTGCATTTATCCAGACTTTATGAACCCAATGCCCCATCCTTGGAGAGACACTAAACATATTGTCAACTCATCAAAGCCAGAGCAAACCGCTGGAGCAAGCAACCATCTCCAGAACTGCGACTCCCCGCTCTCGCCGTCTGTCCCGCGCTGATGAAGATTGATTTATCTGCGTACCGTGACTGGGCTAAAAACGGGACGCTGATGTGGCTGATTTGCTCTACATCAAGGCTCGGTCCAACAGTGTGTGCCTGTGCATGCTTTCCCGCTGTGTCTGTGGACTGCTTTCCCAAGTCTTTCCCAAGCCAGACTGCCTCTGTGGCTTCTGCATTATTGTCAGGCACCCACAGCTTTTTGACCTACTGACCACAAGCCCCCTTCAGGCTCTCTGTTTTCTGCCCTAATAGCAGAATGAGGTCGTGACCTAGACATACAAATCCCAAGAGGGCATATGTTGAGATTCACCTCCCTTCAAAAAGTCAAACCAGTCACCAAGACGTTTTCCCAGATTCTCCGTTTCTTTTAAATCCGTCTCTTTCCTGTACCATCACTCATCCTATCTCGCCATCTCTAACCCGGATACCTCAGCCCTCTCCGGAGTCCGTATCGGCGGGGTCAAACTGATACGTGAAAAATTCTCGGAGTGGTGTAAATTGTCAAGTTCAACTCACGTGCCATTAATGCCAGGAGAAAACCAGCGAATCAATCTCCGCAGCCTGACCCCGTCTCTGGTTCTGACACAGAACTCTCATATTGCACAGGCTCATTATAGGCTGAAGCAGAAGGAGCAGATCAAGGGAGCTCCTCAGCAGGTTAATTTCCTCAACTAACCAAATCTCCTACATCAAATGGATCATCTTTCACTCCATCTAAGCTCTAGAGCTCTGAAGTCTGCGACAGAAAACCGGAGAACCTCCAACTTTTACTTTGAAGTAGTAGGAATCAAAGTAAATGTCAGTGGAGTAACAATACCTTAAAAAGGCATATATAAAAAAGATAAGCTTATCAAATAGCCTGCAATTTCCTTATGAAAGACGGCCTGCTGTAATCTGGAAAGGCTTCAAATTCTGAATTACTCTCCTATGCTATTTCCCACTGTGGCAGATTTTGCTGAATCACGTTCACATATTTCCTTGCAGCAGCTATTGTCAGGCTTCCTGACCTTCCCCCTTGCAAATTTTAAAGTTTCACTTCCCGGTTCACTGTGCACGCCCCTGGCTCTTCCACAACAGGAATGCCGGGAATAATCGAGGTCAGCTCGGCCTCCACCTGACGCTTTTCACAGCCCTCGCTGTCCCGCCGGGTTGTCCCAGAACAACAACCTTCCTGCATCAAAACCGGCATCGGGTTAGTCATTCAGATATGAGCTGTGGGAGGAAGTCGGGGTGTGTTAAGCAAGGAAGCTGTGAAGCAAGGTAGCATGTCGTTCTCACACACGTTATTCGGGATGTGACAGAGTCGAGTTTTACCTTCTGACTTCCTGACCCTAAACATACGCCTCATTATCTGTGCCAAGGTTGCGATCACTGTCGGTCAGGAAAGATTACGCAAAAATCGCTACACCGATTTTCACGAAACGTGGTGGAAGGGTCGAGCATGAGCCAAGGATGAACGCCTTAAATTTTGGAGGAAATCCATGAAAAGGAGCAGAGGATGGAATTCTTTGTCTCTTTCTTTAACACTGGAGAGCTTCAGGCTAACGTAGAACTTAGAATGGTACGAGAAATTTGGGGAGAATGTGAGGTCTTCAAAGGGAGAGCAGAATTGCGCAGAAACAGAGTTACTTTTCTGCCATTATGGACTGAAAGCTCTTCTAAAAAAAAAAACTTAAAAAAAACACAGCTTTGCGTTTTTTTTTTTCCTCTAATCTGTGTCTATTAATGTCAAACAATCTTTGCTTCTCTTTGGTTAAATGAAAAATAAAATAAACTAACCAGTGACACCAGCTGATGAATGAAAAGTGATCTACTGAGCAGTTCCCATTGTGTGTGTTGAAAGGCTCTCTGATCATTACTTTAACTCTCTGTCCACAGCAGCAGCAGAAAACCCAAGTCTCCAAAAAGAGGTCAGACTTCTGTTCGGATAAAGCTCCAGCTCCAGCTGATCAATGCTCTTGGAGTAGATGGCAGAAGTCGAGAGATCAAAAGGCTTCCGCTTTAAAAAGTCTGAAATGTGTAACATCTGAAATGTCCCCCCTCCCCCCTTTTCTTTTGAAACAGTAAAACTCTCAGACTTTATCAAAAGTGAAAAGTTTGGCAGGTCTTTTTAGGAGCTTGAAAACAGCCAGAAAACTATTTCAGAGGCATGTGAAGATTTTTTTTAAAAAAGATTTTCCAAATTTAAGCGAAGAAAGGATGCCCCAATTAAAAAAGCATGCTTGCGCTGCTTAGAATTAACAGTTTAACAGTATCTTACAATAGCATTTTATTCTGTAAGTGGACAGGCATTGCAACGTTGTAAAACAAAATCCTCATGTTGAATCACAGACAAGCTTTTTGCCCAGTTTTCTTTTTATAACACTTATGCTACTGGTTGGCCGTTGTGCAAGTGAAGTCAAGGGTGAAGAAAGCCACAGCTCCTGGCTGCAGAACTCCACATTAATAAAAGTAGTGGCATATTTTAAAAATGGTCCAAAACCAACTGATTATAAAATTATTTACCTCATTTATTTAATAAAAAGTGGTCATTTTTTGGCTTCGGTCACAATACATCATTCAGCACGGATGGGGTTTTAACCAGTGGTGAAATGTACATTTACTTAAGTACTGTATGTAAGCACAAATTTGAGGAACTTGTAGGTTATTTTCCATGTTATGCTACTTTACAGAGACAATCCTTAGACTTACTTTTACACTGTAACAACCTTTTGAAATACAACACATTGTTAAAGATTAAATCAGTAAATTCTGTTTTTTTTTTCTTCATCTTACAAGAAGCAGTGGGTATTTCAGATGACTGAGTTGTTAACAGCTCCAACAAACAGCAGTTTGTTCCCTCCAAACTTCTCATGTGGTTTCATTTCAATAAATGTCCACATCAGCCAAACTCTCACCAAAAATCAATGAATATGAAACGAGAGAAAGTCCAAAAACTGAAAACTGATTTGTGTATCAGAACTTTGTTTCCTCCCATCAATCATGTGATGAGGCCTCAGATTTATCAGGTGTCCCTGTTTATAAAACTGGATATAAAGTACTTCAAACTACGTAGCTCCACCTCTACCTCTGTTTATAACTTACTAACCACTTACTCTTTTTGTATCTACGTGTGTTTAAATATTAACGTTTCACACAACGTGGTTTTCCACCAACGTTCTGCTCTCCTGTGTGGTACTGAAAACGAACACCCCACGATGCAATCTAGATACGGGAACCAGACTTATACAGGCAGATAGGCACAAATAGCTTCCATGTGTGGCTTATCTGCACAAAAAACCCAACAATGGAGCCAAAACCAGATTCAAATCTTTGTTGACAATAACAACAACGTAGTAGGTAACTAGGCAAATGAGACTGGCCCCGGTTTCAACCCCGGTGATGTGCCATTAAAGCGATGATTTAATACTTAAAGAGGTCAGTCAACAAGCAGTTAATCACTCCTCAAGGAGCGCCTAAAGATAACCGAGCCCATAAACATTTGCTTTCTCTAAATGCACCTCTGCTGTGTCACTGGCTCCTGAGCAAACTCGAATCAGCCAAGGTGTTGACAGTCCTCCACCTCACTGGCGAGTGCTTCTTGGCAGACGGCGCTCAGCGGCCCCTATGCCAGCCCCTCACTCCTAACATCAGCCTACGGGAAATGTGTACCCAGTCTGGTAAATGACGTCAGGAAAGTGGCACCACCGGAAAACTACGTCCCCGTAACAACCGGGAAACTGATGAAGGTCACCTGTTGCTCGACGTCACTGGACTGACTAATGTTCTAATTACATGTGACTGCAGCGAATGTCCAATCACATTAAAGGCAGGGATAAGGAGTGACGGCATTGTGCAGCCTCAGCAATTCGCTCAGTAAAATCCACTTCTGGCAGATCTCTTTATATTCTGCAAATTCATAACTGACTGCCAGAGAGCGAAGGGGAAAAGGAATCATCCACGCACGGATCAGGTTTACATTCACTCAAGGGGTCTACTCGAGTAGCACAAATAAATGCAAAACGGGGCAATTGCTGCACTTTTAAGTTTAACTTTGAAGGGTCTCCTGTGAGTTGTAACTCAAAACGTGAAACTGTGACAGGAAATACAGTTATAGGTCCACCATGACAATCAATGGTACTGTAATTATCCTCGATGCAACCCCGGAGTCTTGTAGCCGGGGGGGAAATGATGATGATATAGGATACAGATGAAGCTTCCTGAAAGTAAGCTACTACACACACCGGAATCAGGAATATCTGTGGGGTTTTTTTACTGATTATAGGTCAATGATCTTTGGTTTGATCCATTCTGATGGCACAAAAGAGGAAGACGTGGGAAGGAAGAAGAAGAGAAGGGAGGTGGAGGCAGAGAGAAAGGAGACAGGGAGGTTGCTTCCCCTCATCAGTTAAAGGCGATGAGAGGAACAGCTGTCGGGAGCTTCCTTTTTGGCTCCGTAAATCCACACACCCGCACTCACACACACATCTTTATTCAATTGCTCGCTAAAGGCCTCGGTTCTCCCGGGTGGGGTGATGATGGAGGGTAATTACAGTGACACCTCGCAGACACCCTGCAGCTCACCTCTTGTCTTTCAGCTTTGTCGTCCACCATCTTTCCGCCTGCCTCCCCACCTACCGCCATGCACCTCGGCCCGGTTACCACAAGCGTGCCCCACCTTCAAATGGCTTCCTGACCCATTTGTCTGCAGCCGAGGGTGGGGGCACCGCACGTGGAGGATGCACTGGGTGTGTGGACAGTGGAAGCCTGGGGAGAGACGGTGGGGAGGGTGGTTGTATTTTGGCATCGGATACCCAGGCCCTTTCTCTTTTTTCCCCCTCCTTCCTGTGGTTTTATGGCCTACTTACCGGTAGCAGACTTTCATCTGGCTATGAGAGGGGATCTCTGGCAGATCTGTTGCAGAGATTTTGACGGGGGCTCCAGGAGGAAAGGGATCTCCAGCAGGGCTCCTGGGCTGGACCGGATGGCCCAGGGGGCCTGTGAGTTCTGGGGCGATTTAACACCCCTGGGTGGCCTGTTAAGGCGGGTCTGGTGTGCACAAAATACTCAAAGAGTGTCCATGACTTCAGAATACTTTCATTAGAAAGCTGTCCTGTTAAAGCAAGAAATGTAATTAAATTACCCCAGTGGTTTCTGTTTCTGTGCAAAAACTCTGCAGATTCAGTGAGTAGACAGTAACATTAACAACATTAAGCTCTGCTTCAGTGATGGAAGCAGTATTCAGTAAAAGTACTACAAGTACACACTGCAAAAATATAAGTCCACTACAAGTCAAAGTTCAGTATTCAAAAGTATTACCAGAAAAATGTACTTAAATCCATATTTCTGATGCATTAATGTATATGTTACATTTTAGTGCTGTATTTGTTGAGGTGGAACACATTTGAGCTACTTTATATACTGTTGGGTAGTTTAATCTACACCAATGCATCATATTGATTAAGATCATCATATGTTTGAGGGGTCACTGTCCTGTGAGAACCTCGTATCTCTGAAGCCTGATATTCCTGTTAATGCAAGAGGGTTTTTAAAGAGTTTATTTAGCTCATGAAGGAGGCAGATTTTGTCATAAAGGCACACTTATTCCTTTAGTTTGTCACGAACATCCAAAAACAACACATTTGGAGACACGTGGATTTCACTGGACAGGAAAGGGGATTAAAAACTGGCATCTAAAGCTGTCAGACAAATGTAGTAGTATAAAAAAGTGCAATATTTGCCTCTCAGATGTAGTGGAGTAGAAGATAAAAATGGAGATACTCAAGTGCAGTAAGTGCAATACTTGAATAAAAGTCAAGTAAACATCCCACCACTGGCTCTG
>JAPQRN010000013.1:4162084-4186807 GCA_037367275.1 Coranthus polyacanthus
ATAAAAATGGAGATACTCAAGTGCAGTAAGTGCAATACTTGAATAAAAGTCAAGTAAACATCCCACCACTGGCTCTGTTCCACTGCACTGCCTTCTGCGTGTCCTGGATTTATTCCATCCAGCCAGCAATATAATGCTGCAGAAGTGTAATTAGGCTTACCGTCACTGCACCTCTCTTCTTGGCAGCGCAAGAAGCTGCTTATGTTAGATTTAGTGAAGAAAAGAGGACGTGAGTTTTAGCTAAGTCGCCGAACAATATCATGGTCATTTCACCTCCTGACGTGACATCACTTTGTTAATGCAATAACACAGAAAGACAGGCCACAAGTTAAAGGAAATCTCCCTTAGGTGTACGTTGGGATTGACGTCTGGATGTAGGGTTCACATCATTTTCATCAAACCATTCAGTGAGCCCTGCTGCCCTATGGATGGAGACGTCACCATCCTGGACGTTCATTGATCACTTGTATATGTACATCTGTCATACGCACACACACTCAGTTTATATCTTTAAACGTTTGCATGAGGCAGTGATTATAGGTCTAGGCTTCATAGAGGCCTGCATCATCTCAATAAAGTCTCTTTTTAGTGACTTTAATGCAAGAAAGCTTCATTAAGAAAATGTCACACCTGCGTCATGTTGTTATTTTCGTTACCACCGGGTGAGTTTTTTTTCAGCGCTCTTTGTTTACACTAGATATAAGGCCACGGTTTGGGATTTAGCCATGCAGGGCCATGATGTTGAGTAGAGCATAATGGCTCTGGATCATGGCCAAGCAGCGTCTTAACTATCTCTGAACTTAATCCAACTTTTGTCTGAGAACGTATACAGTAAAAGTATATAGTCATACGGGCACACCTGAAAGCCATTTAGCAATTAACTGAGCAGGGAAAAGACTATTAACAAGTTACTGTACAAACTCAAAGCATGCACCATGTAAAGACGCCGCACACGTTGAGCAGCACAGACAGATAATTCATGCAAGGTTTTCCTCACTGCAAAGATTACATTCATACATGCTTATGGTACGTGGGTGTGCAGCGGCGCTGATGTACAGACGCGCTGATGCACGAGTCTGGAGACTCCACAAGCAGGCCCCGGTTTGCACACATGGAACATGTTGGAAATATGCTAAATTAGAGACGACGCGAAATATTTAATTACGTTTCAGTGCCTTGAAAATGTAATTTGAAATAATGGCATCTATTACAGCAAGTTTCTTATAAAGCAGCTGTAAAAATGGCTCCTATTGTAGTCCGTCATAAGTGGAGGATGGGATTCATTACCGAGCAGGGCCACCCAGGCACACAACTCCAATTAAAAGGTGCTTTGTATAAAATTAAATATAACATACATGTCTGTAGCGCTCTATAATTTAGTATAAATGCTGCTGCTTTTAAAACCAGACATTATGCCAGAAGGGCCATCGTCACCAGTTTTAAATAGTTGAATGACGTCTTAGTAATTCATTTTAACTTATTTGACAGATACAAAGAAACAATGAAGGGAAAAATAAGATGATGGTCAAAAAGCAAGGTTAAAAACTGAGCCTAAAACTAAAAACAAAAGAATAAATAACATAAATAGAAAAAAGAATTTCATTGACTGAAATAAAAATACAAGCTTTCAGTATAAAGAAAACTAAATAAAAGCTACAATGACGAATGCAACAAGGACTAAAACAAATATAACTGCACTTCGTTTTTATTTTTGAGTTGCGCTAAGTATGAAATTGCTTGGTGCAATATGAGACCTTTGATGAACAATGGTTTTGTAAATCATTTCTAATGTCTTGCTTCCTTTCATCCTACTTTTTTCAGCTTCTAGCTTCAAGGTTTTCCTCGTAATAGCCTAAAAAAAAAAAAAAACCCTCTCCAACGCAACAAAAACTCAACTAAAACAAGTCATTTCCTCAAAATCAAAGTGCTTATGCAATTGTAGAACTAATAACTATAGAACTAAACCGAAATCACAAACCAAACCGAATGCTTCACAAGTATAATAACTCTCAAAGGTTGACAGGTGATGTGTTTTTCGTTTTGTTGCGTGAATACACAGTTCAGTTCTGGGGAGGTTGTGTGAGAAAACCTCCTGCCCTCAGTTTAGTCCCACAGCCTGAGGCGAAAGTCAAGCGTGACACATTAAGCACAGTGATCCGAATCACCTGAGAGAAAGTGTGTGTATGTTTGTGCGAGAGGGAGACATGAGCGGACGCAGAGAGTGGGAAAGAAAGTCGGAGAAAGAGGGCAAAAGCCTGATCCGTGTTCTGAATGTCACGCTGGGATTGTTGTCAAAACATCACCGGGTCCGTGTGTTCCAAAGCCTTTAAAGGTGTGTGTGTGTGTGTGTGTGGGAGAGAGAGAGTACAGTAGGTGGACTCGTGTGTGGGGGTCAGTGTGTGGGTGGGCAAACCTTTTTTTTTGTAGGTAACCTCATTTTTTGTGTTTTCTCTTTGTCATCTGCGCATCAGTAAAGTTCTGCAGAGCTCTCGCAGTGCGGGGATTCTTCTGGCTTTTGGCTTTGATTAACCGCAACATTTGGGCTGAATAAGGCCGCGGTCTGTTTGTACAATGATACCTTCCTATACTGCAATCTCGCAAAGCATTAATCATAATATATGCAAGCAGGGAACGGGATCCAAGAGAAGTCAAGCAGGAGAAGAGTTTGTGTTTTTACAGAGTATAAAGGAGGATGGTTACCTGACGGGTCAATCTGCTGGTTTAATTTTTAAACGTGGAAGCTTATTGCTGGAGTGTTTCACTAAAATGAGACGCGACCCGCTTGACCTACTTTAATAACACGTCATTAATTATGATTGTGATCAGGTTTCATACCAATGCATTGAAGTGCTATCTCACAACGCAGCGACAAATCTAATGCAGCTCTAATATTAAATACAAGACACTCCCAATTCAGTATTGCTTTTGTTTCTCTCCCTAATAGATTTATGCCCCCTCAACTATGCATCTAGACTTTAATAGAGCTGGATCCCTTTAGTTTCTCCAGCTAAAGAATCTGGTCTCGGGGGGTGCAGGATGCAGCTACAGTGTCTTTGCAAAGGAGAAACAAGTGAGCCATGGCGTTAAAATGACTAAATCCCCACAAAAGAAAACGCCGCGAAAAGTTCTATGTCTTTGTTAAAACACAGCCGGAGCGAGAGCGAAAGAATTCGGACTGAAATAGTAACAGTGACCAGGATACCTCGACCTCTGGGTGCGGACGATGCACCTGGGGCAGAGATGCTGGATTCACATTGTAGGAGTAGTTGGAACGTAAACGGCAAAAACAAACTGTGAAAAAAAAAAAAAAAAAAGTCACAAATACGGCACTTTGGCGCGCAGCAAAAAAACTACCAGCTCCCGCGGCAGACGACACTGAATGACTCACATTACAATTGAATAGTTGGCTCTTCCATTTGGCAGGTGTATATTTGGGACTTCGCCTGCAGTGTCTCTGCACGTCCACCAAGCACTTCAGCATTTCCCCTGCTAGTATACAGTATATAAACATTTTAACTTCATTGGGTAATTTTCCTGTCAAAGAAAGATTATGTGTCTGCTCCACAATTCCCTCTGGTCTCCTCAGAGAAGTGTGTCACCAAAAATGGATTCAAACAGAAATCAGATCACTTTTGTTTTTCTCTGCAGTGCAAATATTTTGGGAGTGGGGAGATTGAGTTTCGTTTTTTTTTTTTTTTTTTTTACTCTCTTTCTTTCTTTCTTTTTTTTTCAACCGCCCATCGCTCCAAATTGTCGTATTGGAAAAACTCCTTCACGTGCAGCCTGAGCCAGGAAAGTTTTCCCCCGAGCTGCAGGCGCAGTCTGTTTTTATGGTGCGCTGAGAGGCTAATTGGCTTTGCAGACGGCCTTTCCCCACGGTGACCCACGGTGCTAACAGCCTCAGCGCTCATCCAGGCAGTGACAGCTTCACGTCAGCTCGGTGACTGGCCTGGGAAAATGAGCGGGGTCAAACTAAAGCTCGTTGTGTGTTGGCGTGAGCGTTCGAGGAGGCAGACAGGTGAGGAGCCTCTTCACTGACTCACGCTTATTAGATCCAGAAATCCTCGTCAGCAGCTTCTGGAAAACGACGGCTCACGTTTCGACCTGATGCGCTTGCAAATAAAGAGAGTGAGTGGGATGAGAGCGATGTTTTGTTAAACCCATACATCTCTTCGCTTGTCACTTTTGCCTGTCTTTGGCTTTCTGCGCTGATAGAAATGGATTAGCGTGTTTGAAGTTCCTGACAGATCTGAAGGCAAATCATTTCCAAACCTCCTACGTGCAATTGAATCACTCCTCAAGAGGAATCTGTACAGAAAGAAGGGGATTTTTTTTTTTTTTTTAATTTTGTTTGTTTGAAACGTCAGACTCCTACGTACATGGCAGTGTTCTGACACCGTAAAATTCCACAATAATCCAATGTGGGAAGCAGATGTGTGCCAAGCAATATTTACCGGCACTTCTAGGCTCTGATGCGGATAACTTTTTTTTTAATAATTAACTCACCGGCCACTATATGAACTAATACTCTCCGGCTCCGGAGTGATGGTGGGAGGGAAACACGTGAGCCCATTAAAAAGGGGGAGAAAGTGGGAAACAAAGATGGCCTCTGCAAATGAGCTGTGACCTGAGGCCGTGGCGAGGTGGGAGTCCCGTGAGACAATGCGGGATGTGGGCAAAACGAGGGCATGGGGAGGGAACTTGAGACGACTGATGGGTGTGTATGTGTGTGTATGCATCGGTGTGTAGACTACTGGGTTTACATGGAGAGCCAGCACATAAGAGAGAGGAGAGAAAAAGAGACAGGAATGGTGTGTGTGTGTGTGTGTGTGTTAATCCTCAAAGACACCCTGCCTGTGCCGGGCCCTCTTGTCTCTGGCTCAGATCGCATAAAAGTAGGTCACGTTTTTATTGCGTTTAACTATGTTTTGTCAAGTCCAGAGGGTTTGGGTTACAGAGGCGGCCTGTGGGATCGACGGCGAGGAGAGCCTGAACACATGGCTGCCGAGCGTACATAAACACAACACTAGCAAGACGCGGCGCGATGCTAGAGTTGTTCGGGTAATCAAACAGCTTTTGGATTCTTCAGGATGTTTGGAGGAGCGGTGATGTACGGTGGCAGAAAAAAATAGACTCCTACAGATTCCCATGAACAAAACCCCAAACAAAATTTTGAACTGTAGTCCGTGGGCAGGTGCTATCAACCACCAAATACATAAAATTAAACTAAACCAGGAATAACAATACTGTATCAGGAGACACTTCATAAAAACACGTAAAAGCAACAAGACAAGAACGCATAAAACACAGACATTTTTCAGGTGAAAATGACCTGAAGTCTTTCAAATGTGAAGATTTTATGTTCTTTGTCAATACTGATAGTAAACTATATATACACTAATGACCAAAAGTTTGAGGACAACCCTGATCATGCATTTTTTTTTTTTTTGTAGCATTGGTGTGCAGTTGTTTTTTTAGGTTTTTTTTTTAGGTTTTCCGTCCTGCACATCTCCCTGACCTCAGCCCCTTCCAGCGCCTTTGGGATGAACATCAGTGCAAGACCGGAGGCCAGGACGCGTCACCTGGATTCTGTGGCTGAATGGGAGCGAATCCTTGAAGCCAGGTTCCAAAATCTTCTTAAAAGCAAGAACCAGGAATGATGGGACTTAAACGGCAGCAACAGCGTTCCTGAGGTTTGGAACGACATGTTCAGCATTTACCGATGGGATGTTTTTTAACTTGTCCTCAAATTCACAAACAAAGCAGTCGATTAATCAAATGCAGACTAATTGTTAGTCACTGACCATCAAATAATTATTTATCACCTTCTAATGTTGCCACTTTTTGTATTTAGCGTTACATCAGTATTTCCCAGGTCTGTAGAAACCCTTTTCCTTAATTTCCACTTTGCAACTGTATGTTTTATCAGCAGATGTGTTTCGTAACCTCCCCTCCACTAGAGCGATCTAATGGATCGTTTTTTAACAGTGTTTACCAGATTTCAAGAGGAGAAACCGATTCCTCTCGCGGTACACGTGCTCCATAAAGTGGCGCGTCCGCATCACGTTTTTATCAGCAAACGTCAAGCCCCCGTCAAACAGAGAGCTTGGGTTTCAGTAACACGTTGCACCATCTTGATCCAGATTGAATTAACTGTCAACAGTCAATGTCGGGTCCGGACAGGACGCTGTGTTCAGCCGCAAATCAGCCTCAGCTGTTTGTTGATGTACGAGTGTGAGTTTGCGGCGGTCGTGTCTGGCAGATTCTGCATGTTTATGAGCTGCGTCTCTGTGCTGAGCTCATCACCTCTTACCAAGGTATTCGCGTGGATACAGACACACGCATCTAGATAAGTCTGCATGAAAATCCTCTGACTTTATATGATTAATGTTGCTATATCAACAGAAGAACTATACAGTATCAGATAACCAGAAACAGAGAGCAGACCCGTGCTGACTCTGCAGCTCTGTTCATCATGGCAACAGTAACTAAAATGGTTTTAAACAGTAGAAAAACACCGCTTCTGCTCTTAATTATCACGTGAAATAATCGATTTAAATCAGCGCTATTTATTTGCCTTTATGAATTTAAAACTGCTTCAGAAACAGAAGCCAGTCTCTCTGTGGTATCTCTGAGTCTTTAAGCAATGAGGCTAAATGGGAAAAAAAAAAAAACTGCGTTGCATTTCGATTAAAGCCGTACCAGACTCAGCAAAGCTGCTCTCTGAATATTTGACTCTTATCTAAATGTATTTTTTATCCTTTTTAATAAACGCTCTGCATCCCCTGATAAGAATGTTTTCACGTCCAAGTGTGATAACAAGACTCCTCTACTCCTATGAATTACATTTTTGCCAGGTTTTGTGTTTTAGCTCGCCATCTACAGAAAGTTCCAGAACGTTGAAAAAAGGTACTGTCGTTGTAAAGTCATAGCGCCGACGCCCGTCCTCCAGTTCCACCGCCTTTCATACATCATTGAACTATTGATATCGAGTCCGATCGAGCCGATAACCAGACTTCTCAACAGGAGTTACTGACTTTGAGGGAAAGTAATAGCTTATTGCTTTGAGCTTGATGTTCAGTGATTCCAATTCATGTCATTATTTAAGTATTTATGACTTTGACGTGTGATTAGGGTTGATACGGGGACCAGTTACCTGGCTTTTGGCTCCAAACTCTCATTATCATATTGGCTTTTAAAATTCCACTATCAGTCGCCCTCTAGTCAAAATGTTATTAAAAGGAGAACTGGGACAGACAACAGCATGTATTACCTGGAAACAATGTGTTGACATTAACAGAAAAGAAAGAAAAAAGACAGAAAGCCACACCTCCAGCATATATAGGACTTTTTATTTCGATTCTATTAGGCGACTACCAAAGGTCATGAAGGAACATTCGTAATTCCGATAATTCAAATGATGTGACTTTCAGATGAACTACCTACTATTTTTTATTTCAATGAACTATGGGAAAGTCCCAGGGAGAGACTCACAGAAAGGGGAAATGATGGTGTTGAAAAGCCTGCATCAGAGCCCTCATGCACTTGACGCACCTCAAAGTCGGTAAGTCTGTGACAATGGAGACTGGGATTGGGCCTGTCCCTCTTTAACCCTTTTACCATTTTCAGTTTCTATTTTCAACACTACTCTGGACATCCCCTACCTCAAAACCACTGCTTGGCATCTGTTTTCAATGCCCAGCGAATCCCAACAGGGTCAGTTTTCCCCGATATAAGTCCGTGTAAGTCCTTAGATGTCGTGAAGTGACGACGTGGGCCAGGTGACTGACCCCTTTTTCTAACCCTAACCAAACCGTAACCCTGGCTTTTGGACTACGTTGAAAAATGACGCTCTCCCTAAGTGTCAGAATGTAAGGAGTTGGGAGTGAGAACGTATAGACCACATACTACATGTAGTGCACGGTCTACAGAAAATGGTACGCTGTGTGGTTCGGCCTGGCATTGCACGGGATTCGTATCTTTGCTTTAAACAGCTTACAAATGGAAGCCACGTATTGGGGTAAATGTGTGTGTTGTGAGTGTGCTAAGAGTCAGACAGTGGAGATCTACTGGAGAAACTGAGACCTGACCTGACCCAAGCTGAAATCCGAATCTTTTCCCTGCAAAACTGGGTCTCCATTGTAATCCATTGTAACTGCGGTGAAAAACATAATGTTTCTTTGAAACACACTGGTCACATATTATTGATGAGTCATACGAAACCACATGTGAATCATCACGGAAAAACATGTTCCACTGAACTAGCACTGGTGTAGTCCAGCAAACTGGTGTGCTGCACAAGGCATATTAGATTATCATTAAATCAAATCACTGCTTATTCAAAAGTTTTGGTTTTCCTGTTCTGATGTTATCGTTGACGAGTCTGACACATTTGGCTGTCGGACGGCTGGAGCTGTAAAGAATTAGAGATCTTGTATGGCTAACGGACCTAATAGGAATCTGGTAGCAACGCTGAGAGAACCCCTGATGTGTATCTGTACGCCTTAATGCTGTTTTGGTTCTCACAAAGTAGCTGCTGTCGTCTCACCGTCCAGCGTTCACCTAATCGGATTTCAAACATTATTCGCTGCATGACTAGACCAACTCAAACAATGCTTATGGTATTATATTTGACCCCTCCTAATTTTTCTTGTATTACAATTGTTTGACTGGAGCAAAAAAAAAAAAAAAATCAGGGCAAGTTGTTTTTTTGGAAGATTATACTGTACTTTTTTTTTTTTTTCTTTTTTTTTTTTTCCAAAATCTTACCCCAAATCTGTTGACACCTTGAACTTAAGCTGGCGGCCAGATTATTGTGTAAAGTGAGCAGTTTAAGGGGCTAGACATCCACGTAAGTCAATCATACTTAACATTTTTACACCCAAAACAATGAAAAGTGGACAATTAACGCTCATTTACACACGTTTATATACTGTACGTGAAGCTTATGTTCGCTCACGTGCGTAAGAATGCTTAAGAATACAACACAGTGTAGTTTTGTTTGTGCAGACGTGGCCCTGACCACCTCCTAAGCCCCCCGAAACTGTCCAGCTGCTCCACACCGATCCACATCTGGGACAAGTCTGGTAGTGGTTAAGATGTGATCACGTGTGCGCGCACACACACCACACACTCGCAGACACACAGTAAATCCTTCTACACATCCATACATACAGAAGACATTTCCACTTTCCATGAAAATGCCTACCTCAGCGCTGTACAATTGTTTTTCTACCGTGGCCTTGTTGTGGCCCGTGACCTCCTTTTTCAATTCTGTAAAATGTGAACAGATTTCGACGAGAGGCGGAATGAGGGGGGGGGGGGTGAATAAATACATCCTCTCCTCTCCTTGTCTTCTCTGCCCTCCTCTATTTTCTCCCCTTCTTCGTATACAGCTCCGTCAGTGTTTGGCTGCTCGAGTGAGACTGACCCACTTGGCAAAGGCTCAACAGTGTGGTTAGAGTAGGATAAACAAAGTATCCCAAACCCACACTCTGCGTTCAGAGCCTTTAAACACACTTCCATCAGGTACAGTATAGAGGAAAATGTGGCACGGTCTGCAAGAGGAGCTGCTTTTTGATTTTGAGGAGATCGGTTTCACTGTGCATGATGCAAAAGGCCCCAACCAGAGTTATTATAGGTTGAAAATGTTCATTCTTCTTTGTTTTTATTGAGCCTTTCAGCCGTTCAGGTTGTTGGTTTTTAGTTTAGTACTAGTTTTAGTTGTATTTTCATTTTTCATTTTGCGGAAAGCCTTGATTTACAGAGGCTGAAAAAGGTTGGATGAAGGAATGCATGACATTAAAAATGATTCACGAAATCATTATATGTTGAAGGTCCCGTGAACCAGTAACACTGAAACGGAAATCAAATCTGATTTTACCTGTAATTCTATTTTATATTAGTTGCGTCACAGATTTTATTTAGTTTTTGTGTTCTGTTTTTGAAAATAGAAAACGGTTTTTCTTTTGATGTCATTTAACCTCTTAACAACCACCTTTTTTCGTGGTGTTTTCGCCTATGTGTCATACCCCAATGGAAAAACTTATAACAGAAGAACTGTAAGGCCAAGATGTATGCATGATACTGCATTGGAAAGATAACATCTTCTAATGTCTGAAACCGTGTTTGTTTGACATGTGGCTGAAGCAGAACCTACATCAGGTTCAAAAAAGGGTTGTTGTTTTTTTTTGTCCTTGCCTAAAATATGTCAAATGTGAATAACAGTAAGATAGGATATGCTTTATGCAGGATTTATGTCACATCACCACACATGATTGCACCTGCAACCCCTCATCACAGGCTGCACATTTAAACGGTTTCATTTTGTTTTACTTTTCGGGTCAAAAGTGCAAAAACGTTAATATTCTTCCTGCTTTTTTTTTTTTTTTTTTTTTTTTACACTACCATCGATCACTTTCATTTCTATTCCCTTCAAAAAGATAAGAGTAGCCAGGTACAGTGGCATATTTTCACTGATAAGGAGAAAAAGACAAGTAACCGCTGCAAATCATGCGCGCAATGAAGCCAAGATGTGCTTTTTTTCACTCTACTTACTGTGTTTTTTTTTAAGTTTACCCCCCCCTCCAAAAAAAAAAAGCTTAATTGAGTGATTTTTCATTTTGTAGTGAACTGTCTCACAACCTTTCGATAGCCTTTGGTAAAAACGCCTCACACAGGAGCCAGTTTACCAAAACAAATCTTATTTTAAGATTTTGGGCAGTGACGCATGCATTTACAGCTGCCAAAATGTATGATTGCCTGCTGCTTCAAATAAGATTAAAGCTGAGACTGAGCTCAGAGTAAGACGATTTACACAAAGCAACGGGGTCTTTGGAAAAACATGACTTTGAATTCACACATAAATAAACTCCTTGCAGAGTTCACTTTTCAGCAGAGAGGAGGTCTTGTCCCCCTGCCTTGCCCATGAGCACTGCAGTGACTTCTGTAATGTGGCCTAAAAACCTGTTTATTGACCTAGTTACCGGTGAAACGTACTGACCGCTGCTTTCTTAGAATCGAGGTTTTGCAAAGTTCTGTTTCCCTGCCTCTGGGTTTGAAATAAATGAAGTCTTAAAATTCAGATTTTTGGAATCTGCAGAGGTTTCCTTTGAGTGGGTGATGCTGTGAAAAACCACAGTGCAGAAAGGCAGACAGGCAGCCATGGGCCGCGAGAGGAGGCAGACACACAAGTACATTTACGCACGTTCTCATCCACATAATCTCTCAGCTTCGTCTAGACACACACACACACATATACAAATACTGACACTCGCTGCTAACTAGAGCTCTCATTCACTCATTCACGTGCATATACCAACACGCAAACACACACACACTTAACACTTAACCGCCGTCCTGCCACACTCGCTCACCCTCTCATCTGAAGCACAGTACAGCCTGTCAGTGTGTGAAATGAGGTGGAAAAGAGCAAAAACAAGAAGAGGCGAAGCGGTTGAGAGGAATTCATCGAAATCTCCTGAAAGGGCAAATCGCTGCCCGACAAAAACCACTCCGCCGCAACGCACAGCCGGCAGCGAGCTCGCCCTGCAGGGAAGGCAAATATGCCTGAAAATGATCAATGTGGGCATTTTTGGGTGAACCCCTCTTCTTGCAGGCTTGACAACTGACTCATAGCTTCTAACTGTGGCTTTGTGCGGAGGGTTGGCCTAATTGCAGTGACTTGCCATATGCTTCAAGAAGGGAGAACGATACATCATCATTGGACATATGCATACAAACACTTTTATGCACGTGCAAGCGTGCATTCAAGGTTTTCTGAGGCCTGAGGCCTGCCAAGCCGCGATAAATCTTTTTCGTGTCTACGAGGTGCACAAGAGTAACTTTTCTTTCCTGTCACAACAAATCTGCCATGCTCTGTGTTCCAATATCTGGCCCTGGTTTTTCCTTTTCATTTATGGTCACACTAAATCGCAGTTGAGATCATATCACTATTGTTTAAGCAATGTTATTCTGTCATTATTTTTTTCGTGACACACAAAACTGTGAAGGATTACTTCAGGACAACATGCCTGCCTCATCAATAAGTATATAGGTTTTTTTATGCTAATGTCTGTGTTGTTTAAAATAATTATTATTTATATAAAAAAAACACACCTAGGAAAAAGTTGGTGAGTGTTTATGTATGTGTGTGTTCATAAACAACAGAATAGGTCCATTTTCAGTCACTCCCAAAAAGGCATGGATGCACGTACAAAATACCACTGACGGCGTTAAAAATAATACATAACCGTCGCGTTTAGACTGTGACAGTGCTATGTGAGGTTTAGGCACAAAAGCAACTTGGTTAGAGTGAGAGAAAGGGACGTGGGTAGGACTGAAATAAGAAACGAACTCATTTAGCTTCGGTTGGAAACGGGACACAAACACTGGTCTCCTGAGTTGAAGTCCACAAACGCTGTTGTTCCGCCATACCTGTCCTCAACCCGCCTCCTTCTAGGGATTGTCCCTATTTAACAACATCACTTTCTTTTTCACATGCATCTATTCAGACAAACCATAAGAGGTCGCCAAATGACCATGAGAAGTGCGTAAACACTGGTCGTCCTAAACCCCTTCACAAACCAACCCATATTGTCGTTTTTGTGGTGAGGTTGGGCCGGTGTGTGTGTGAGGGCTTTCAGGGTTTGTTTTACTCCTGGTAGATTCCAAATGGGCGTGCTTCTCCTCATAGAACAACACAATGACTGCCAGGGAAGTTTCAACAACCAAAGAAAAGTATTTGCAAAGCAGTTTAGGTCTAAATTTCTCCAATGCAGGGAGCACCACAAATCTGGCGTAAACCCCAGGTCAAAACAAAGTAAAAGCATGTGGAAGTGTGCGTTAGAATGAATGAATGAGTGAATGAATGAAGCCATTATACGTACGATGCTCTTTTCTGGCCGCTGTGTGGTCACACAGGAGTTACAGTCGAGGCCCCTTGTTCCTCCTTTAGTTACACTCACACAGCGGGCCTTGTTGACTTTGGTCGGACTGACGTTGTCGCACAGCGGGGGCGCAGCGCCTCGCTAGCGCTCATTTCGGGGTGGAAAGTCACTGCCGTCTTCCTCTCCTGAGAGGAGCCAAACAGAAATAGGCGATCCCTGCTGCCACAGACACTGAACCTGTCTTTCTCTGAAGACACCACTGTTCCTCTGGAAGTCAGCGAGTACATTTGAATTATGTTAATTTTCTGCCATCAAGCGGGAGATCCGAACGTTTGACTTAGTCCCACTTACAGAAAAGCTCATTTCCCGATCGAGAAAGATTGGATTTAGTGATCAGAGTTGGGATACTAAAGCATGTAAACACCATAATCTGTTTTCAATTAGTTGTCTATCCAGAGCCATTTTTGGAAATGTTCTTGATACGTATATGGTACTTGAGGTTTATACGGCATATGCTCAGAAGAATCAGAAATGAAAGAAAAACTGTCGGCTGTTTTCTTTGTTTAACATGCAGCCTAGAGTGGTTTACCGACTAAACTGCAAAGGCCCCGTGTGCTGGGTGTTGCGATTAATGCTCCCATTCATGTGTCAAATCTGTATCTAGAATAGTATGCCTTTTCTGTCGGGGCTAAATGTGGAGAGGCACCCTTTTCCATCCCTTACAGTAGGTCACATTTACCACACGTGTAAATTTCACACACATTTGTAGGTCAGTTATGTGGGCACGACTGCAGAAAAGGAGCAGAAAAACCACATGAGGCGGCCATGCGCCAAGCTTGTAGTCGAGCCACCCCGTCCTGACTGGAAATTCCCAACGTGAACTTTCCACAGAGGGTGTACAGTGAGGCAGTGGAGCTACTACTACTGTGATTTACTCTTCACCTCCAATGGGGTTAACAACATTGGACACAACCGCTTCTCAACCCACGCTAAATGTGCAACATGTAGCGTTTTTAAACACTAATATATTATTGTCCAATTAACTGTAATACCTTGGTGAAATTTCCCTAAACTGCCGAAGTTTCATGCCAGTGGTATTTGGTAGTGTTGGCGTTTCGGAAAAGTAAGACCAAATTTCCCCTGAAGTCTTCTGTCATTGCAGGAGTTTGGCTTTACCAGGATGTGCACATCACTTATTTTGTGCCATAATTCCATAACGCTTTTTGTGTGGGAAAGCAATTTAACAGATGCTGGACAAAAAAAAAAAGTCAAAACTCTAGGGCCTTGAAAGTTGAGTTAAATCATCTGTTGGAGACCGATCAGTTGACTGAAACTCTTCAAGTTGGGGAGTGTTTTTTGTTTGGTTGGTTGGTTGGGTTTTGGGGGTTTTTTTGCATTACAATAACAGGATAAAACAGTTAGAAGCTTGAAAAACATATACAGGGATAAAATGAGGAATTATAAATAAGGGGAATCATAAATATACCATCCTAACAGAGCTAGCTACCGCAAATCCAAGTAACAACATGTGCTAGTGGTTAACTGAGAGAAGCTGAAACTTGGCTAGGCAACCTTCTGCCTCCAGAGAAGAAGAAGAAGTATAGTAAAAGGACAACCCTACGTAATCTACATATTATTATTATTATTCTTTTCACTCAAAGTTAGTATTTCCAGTTGAGAAGCCTATTATTAGCCATCGGCCACTATTGAAGCCAGGTACCCACAGTTTGCAAAATGTCCTATCAAACCGCTCAAAGAGACACTGTTATGCACACAGCACAAAGGGAACAAATAGTGAAACTTTCTTATTGAAAGTGAGTCAGGCACAGTCCTAGTAGTTCAACATCATTTCTATTAAAACAGGGTTGCACCAGTTCTACACCTAACAACTGCACTAAGGTTTGGCCTTCTGGGAACGCTTTGATTTATAACAGTGAATCACCTTGGCTGCATGTGGAGGAAAGGTCAGAGGTCATAGATTAGGATTCGCCCTCTACAGGCTCTGAACCGCCCGACCAGCGCAGCTTTATCTAACGTTAAAAAAAAAATTAAAAAAAACACAACATGAAGATGAAAGAAATCACTGTGATTCAAAGTGGCGTCTTGAAAGGAAACTCGAGGAGGAGAGAAAAAGTCTAATCAGGCTGAAGTCTACGTATCGTAAACCCTTTGATGTCTCAGCTATTGTGTTACTGAACACAGGCTTGTACGGTCTGTGGAAAATATGGCCATGCAAATATGATGATGATGATGATGAGGATGAGGATGATGATGATGATGGAAAGCCAGAAAGGAGAATCAAGGCTGACCTGCAGACTGTATGGTTCAGCTATACTCACATGAGGTGTAGAGAATGAACAGGACAAGCTGGTCTGACCCACTTTGCTGTTTTAGAGAACAGAACATCACATCCTGACTGTTTTTGACCTCAAACACCGGCTGGTCCTCGACTCCCTAAAATCCCCCCCACCCCCCACCCCCCAAGCAAGAAGCAAAGAGATCTCTATCTTTGTTGAAGCTGCGTGGAGGAGCAGCTAGATAAGGTAAACCACCTACCCTTTGAACATCGTACTGTTTCTCAGTCACTTCTCACCTGCTAAAACGCACATTTATGCATAAACCGACAGTCACATATGCACACATATACACGCACTTTATCTTCCCTTCCTCCCTGCGCATGGTATTCTCATTATCTACCCACAAAAACAAGCCCCTCAGTTAGACACTCAACAAATCTAACTAGAGATACATTCTGATTTATTTCTGCTTTGACAAAAGCCCGTAACTTTAACGCCGATCCACGCCCTGTCTGGTGAACGCATGTTCCTGTAAAAGATCACAAAACTAAATGCGAATGAAAAATGGTGTCGCGGGCCGTTTATCTGTATGAGATTAACCATATCCCGACAGTTAGTCATAGCCAAAACACGTAAAAGTCATTTACTGGAGTTTAGTGTTTTCCCTGGGTGAGGATTCATCACGGGAAAATACAAGGAGGTAGGAGTGTGTGTGTGTGTGTGTGTGTGTGTGTGTGTGTGTCTGTGCGTGTGTGGATGTTGAGTACAACTCAGGTATGATGAAGAAGCAGGTGTTGTTTTATTGGTGTGTTACTGAATGTAGGCCAAGTACTGGCTTTATGAGACCACACCTACTCACACCAACACACACACACACATATATACACACACTGTGAGCATCCTAATGACCCCTCACCTCCCCAAACTCTCTCCTCCCGTGGCTCATAACGCGAGACTGACCCTAACTATCTACAGCTGTTTGAGTGTGTGAGCCCAAAACAACCAAACAATGAGATGGGCTTATAAGACACATATACACACACATTTCATGCTCACTGAAAGATACTGCTTTCCATAGCCCCTTACCCTAATCTTAACCATCACAACAAATACCTAAAACCAAGTCCTTATGCCTTTATTTAATAGTAGAAGAAGAGAGAGACGGGTAATGTGGTGTGCATGCAGCGAGGCTATTGGGTCACCCCTATGTGTTCACTTTTCCTTGACCTTGATAGAAAATGTCACGAGGTCAAAGAAAGATGCGACGGGGAATTCATAAGGACGGTGGTGCTAAGAGAAACCATCTGGGTGGATTAGGTGGATGTCACATAGGTTTACCATGGCGAAAGTACAAAGCTCTGACCGTGTTGTAGGATGCAAGCTATAAATGCAGACAACCTCATCAAAGATGTGACTTCAGTACCAGAGCTGGAATGGAAACAAACAGTTGTCATCTGCGCCCCTTGTCGGTCACGCTGTTTGTTTTTAGGAATGGTCAGATGGTGCGTCGCTTTACACGACGAAGGTGCAGGGAATATTTCGACGGCAGTGTCTCCTTGGCTTTTGTAAAAGACGAAGCACATTTCCTTAGCATTTAAAGGCCTGGTCCAGCTCTTACCATGACGGCTGCTTACATACTTCCAGGTCATTTCCTTCCTAACCAAACTCTACAAGTGAGGTCTTCAATTTCTGTCCCCAAAATAATCCGTGTGCACTCAGGTCAAAATCCCCACAAGAGAAGCAAGTAAATGAATGCTGACTTATATTCATGCACATAAGAGCACTATATTGCAAATCCCATCCACTCTGCTCTGACTTCTGTCTCTTATTCAGGACATTTTTTTTCTTACACTAAGGATTTGGAGCCACAGGCCTCGATGAAACCATGCTTCATCTTTGCTTTGTTTACATTGAGTCTGTCACATTATGTGAGATGCCTGCCCTTTATGATTGTGGGTTTGCGGTGAGTCCCTCCGCGGCAGTCCAGTTGAGCCTCGAGGCCTACAGCGCTGCTTCTGTCGCCACTTTCCACGGGTGACTTTTATAGGACGCTTATTGGATTGAACAGGCCACAAACTGACACCAGGACTGGGCTGAGCGATGTGACTTTACCAGGCCTGGGTGGAATAGTAACTGCACCAGTCTACTTTGTGTAAAACACGGGCGGGGTTTACCGCATTCAGACAGTTGTTCATTAAGCCTTGCACATTTTTCTGAGGCAATCACATAAGTATTCGGGACCTACAGTACATGCACAGAAAATGTATGAGTAAGAAGCAGGAAGTTTAAAAGACAAAAAAAGGGCAGAAAATAGTGGAAAGATATTAGTTTTGCAAAGTGCACAAATCGCAAATGAACACAAAAAGGCAGAAGAAGAAAATGCGTCACACCAGTTGCTTTGAAAATACATTATTCATTGTATGTAGTGTATGTGTGTAGAGGAGTTGCTGATTTTCTATTTAAAGTCAAGTCAAGTGGCTTCATTGTCATTTCAACCACATACAGCTGATATAGCACACAGTGAGACAAAACGACGTTCCTCCAGGACCACACCGCGACAGAAAACAACACATCAAAAAAAGACTACAAAGACCTATTAGGACTACATGTGAAAATATGCAAATATGCGCAAATACCGCAAGATATACGTAAAATAGGACATAAAGGACAGTGGATAAAGTGCCATGACAGCTTGTACAAAAAATATACAAATATAACAGCAAAATACTGTAAATATAAACATAACGTACTTTGATATTATGTATTTACTAGTGCTGGCCAATAAATCATATTTTCATCATCACCGTGATATGAACACGCATGATGAACAAACTGCAAAAACGGGCTGAAACATCAATTAACATGTGAACATTTGACCAATCAGAGGGAGCCCTGGACCATGCATTCATGTCACATGGCCAATCAGATGAAGCTCCAGCTGTAGTAGCTACTCTACGATTAACTGGTGTCAATTTGATGGAGACTACGGACTTACTTTATTCATCACGTTATATTGTCATCGCAGATCTTTCTCATATTCTTGTATTTGCTATGAGAAACACAGTGTTAGCAGACACATTGCAAAATCATTCAACGCCACCTTGCATTTTGTTTTACTGCTTCCTACAGTTGTACATATCAATTCAATCGAATCTAAAGAACTGATGCAACAGCTGACGACACACACAGCTAGAACTGTGGTTTTCCAACACAAATTTCTATGCAAATGATTTCTGCTTCTTGATGAATTCGGGTCACTTCAGAAAATATCTGTGTTGACTTAGCAGCAATAGCCTTGCGGTCAGAAATGTGGACTTGTTCAAACACTGGAGTGAAGAGCGGAGGTTACAGAAGCCGTCTTCAGTGCGGTCGCCTCGGGACCGACACTGAACGCCTGGACGCTCCAGTGGAGCTGCTCGCTGGCTCAAAGTGTGGGACTGTGGTTGTACTGGGCAGCTCCCCACGTGTGTGAATGTGGCTCTGTAAGTATCCCCGCAGCCCCCTCCTTCCAGTCTGTTCCTGTAAATAAGAGCGTGTTCTCAGGTAACCTCCCCAGGTAAAAAAAAAAAAAAAACAAACCGACATCCTTACAGCTAAATAAATATCTCAAATCTCCAATCTTTGCTTGCAGCCTGCAAAGCTGCAAACTTTGACACATGAAGACATGACATAAGCTGAGAAGATCATCCAGACCTGAACATCCTCTCCTGTCCAAAAACACAGCAAATCAGAGTGAAATTAAATGTACTGCACCAAGACAAGGATTAGCTGTGTTCTCTTTAGTCGCTCGCTGTGTTCACAGTGATAAAATCAGGCCGTAAGTTGCCAGATTGCTTTGGTCTTGATAATCATTACTCACAAAGATGCCACTCTGACATACGAGAAAGGCAATTAAAGGGAAGACGAGGAACCAAACATCCCAGTACCATCAGTCTCTATTAGCATCAACGCTGGAGAAAGTCTCGACAGTGAAGCTTTTGCAAATCCTCCTGGCTTGGGACTCGAAAGGCCTGGTGTGAATTAAAAAGACTGAGATTTATGCGGTGTGTTGTGAAAATCAGGAACGTAACAACATTAGAAAGCACTCAGCAACCTGTTTATCACCACGAAAGCAGACCAAAACAGAGTCTCTTCATGACTGCACCTGACTGAGACGGCTTGACAGGCGATACACAAAGGAAAGCCCGTGTGTTTTTTTGGGGTTTTTTTTTTTTTTTTTTGTTGCTGTGTTTTTACCTTCACTGCTGGTTCGTATTTGGCACGTATCCGCACGGAGTTTGTTCCAGAAAGTAGCCCGCTGAATGATTATCAGTGCATGTCAAGAGCGGGGGCTTAATATGATCAAAGAAGGAGATATTCATGAGAGAGTGACAGATAAACAGAGGTGGAACAGAGAGGAGGGGAAGGCTTTAGAGTAAAGATGTACACTGCCCTCCAGTGGAACTGCATGGAAATGCTGCTGTTAGATGTTTGTAGGGTCAAAGTTCAACCCTAAAGTAAATGTTATAATTAACACACACAGTCTAAATATATATATATATAGCCTGTCACTGTATTCCCATCAGAAGTGCAGTTAAATGAAAAAATATATGTCTTTTAAACTCAGACATTAGCTTCTACCTTCAATATTATCTACTACACTAGCAAAACTTCCAGCACAATCCTCAACAATCCATCTTGATCTGGATTTATTAATCAAAGACAGCTGGTTGACAGTGTGAAACGAACACATAATATTTCAGATCTCGGCGTGGGAACATTACCCACGATGCCGAGAGGGCCTTTCATAAGGTCCTTACCAATTTGAAATCTCAAGAAAACTTTGGTTTACATACAGCCTTTTTAAATTGGGTGAACGCATAAACAACCAAATACCAGAGTCAGAGTTAATGGGGTGGAAAACCTGTCATCTAAACTCACACTCTGCGAGTCTTTGAGATATCTGCCTCGGAGACTTCTGCCTCCGTTCTGATACAAGGGAGCGTAATGACACTAACTTCGTGGTGTTTTCAACCGACGAATAACTAAAAGTACGGTAAAGAACCTATTTCCGCATGAGGCTGCTGACAATTTGCTCTGATCGTATCTCGAAACAAGAGACCAATGTGACCAACTGTAACCGTCCTGCTGTTTACAAGGTCAGGAAATAACCTCACTACATAACATCAGCATTTTGAACCAAATACTCCAATGCTGTTTGTGCAAAGCATCAGTTCCTTAGAACGCACATATATACAAATATCACATCACCAGAACCTTTTTTTTAACCGAGCTTTACTGGAAGTCAGACTGTGCTGTTGTTGAACCGCAATCATGGAAGACGCATCAGTCTTATTGAGTTTGTTCTTATTAACCACAGAGAGCGAAAAACACCAGGCAATAAAGCAGAAAATGACTGTCCACACATGCAGTGTATGTCTATCCACTCCAAACTGTGGAAGCTTCTTATGAAGGATGAGTCTTGTAATCCTTTCCAGTAAATAACAGTGTTTGAATCCCATGACAGCTTTTCATCACTTGCCGTCCTTAGGTATTTACATTTGTTCAAAAACATTCATTTCCTTCGTTTTGTCGGTAAGTAAAATATATCATAAGAATGAACAAAACAGCCCGCGGTAAATGGTTTCGCCCATTATCGAGTCTGCTCTAACCTTCTCTGTTATTTGCTGCTTTGGGTTACCTTGAAGAACAGGAACAGGCCTTAATCTAAATGACCTCCACCGACTGTACAAAGTCACAAAGAAAGTCCAGTCAGTCCCCGCTGACCCGAGTCACCCCTTGTTCTCTCAGTTCAGGCTGTTTCCATCTGCTCGCAGACAGAATCTGCCGAGATGCAGGACCAATAGATTCGAGAACTCATTTATCTCTGCTGCTATTGACCTAGTGAATAACATAATTCTATGCTTTTTGTGCGAGTGGTGTGTAGGTGGATTGTATTTACTCCTGGCTGTGCAACAACATTTCCCTTCAGGGTTAATAAAGATTACTTTACCTTTAAATACAATTTTTAAACCTATCAGAGGGCAAAGATGTTTGCATTATGCACCATTTTCTTTTGCACTCGTATAAAGTGCAGCTGTGTGCAAAAGGAAAAGCCTCCTTTTGCTTTATAAACTAAAGAGAGAGGCAAAAAAATAATATATTGTTGCTGAGGTGCTGTAGGTGCACAATCCACCAATTTCAAACGCTATTTATTTGTCAGTCTATGTGACTCTAAAACTTGAATAATATTACATTTTGAGATTCATGCATTGGCTGCAATGTCCTCCGTTGGGTGGTGTTTACTGCAAGCACTCATGACATAAAATAGCATAGTGTACCTTTTATGCCAAAGCACACAATCCACTTTACTCTCTTCAGCATACTCCTCCTAACTGGTGCCACAGGCACAGTAAAGCAAACACTTTTAATTATTTGCACATAGTGTTTGCCCTCAGTCTGCTGGCTGTGCTGTGCTGCAGACGTTAAACTGCACAGTAACAACCTTGGCTGAATAATAAGCTGTAATTCGCACCTGTGTCCACTAGGTGGAATAAGAGAACAGCAGGAAAGGGAAGGCCCCCCCCCGCCTCTGTTAAATAATTGTGTTGATTTATTGAATTGATCTCGTCTGTTAAGCTCTTTTTGGTAACTTTCCACTGTATTTGCTTCAGAGGCTTCAAAGTTTTAAACAGAAACAAAATTAACATATTGCAGAAAAGCGCCAGACTGGGCAACAGATGTGTACGTTACACTGTGTTACACTGTGTTACACTGTTACACTGCGCAGTTTTCTGCCGTATTCAGATTTGTAATAGGCATGCAGTTGTAGTTGGAGTCAAGACCACCTAAATCGAGACCAGGTCAGGGCCAAGACCAGAATGTGTCGAGACCGAGATTTTGAGGGGTTGAGACCGAGGCAGGACGAGACCGAATCAAGTCCGAAACCAGATCAAACACGCAGCCAAGGGATTATGGCAACCAAGTTCTTCAAATAGTTATATCACCGTACCAACACTCAGAACCTAAAAGCACTAGGGTTAGACTGCAGTAAATCTTACATAGCCCTATTTGATTAGCGCAGACACAAGTTTGACCCCCAGCTGCTTCAGTAATCCTTGCATTGCAGAATATCGTGCGTTTTCATTGGTACGCTGTTGTTACAGATGAACCCTCTGTGGTTTAGGTTGATACGTTTTATTCCAGATTCCACTGATATCTCCTCCAAACAGCCACAGCTTCTTCACCACAAAATGAGTCATTTGAAGCAGGAGGTTTTTACATCAAATCACAGTGATGATGTTAACAAACGAAGGAGACGGCGCACAGGGCATTTAGGGATATCCCTGCCGCCGCGACCGCGATGAAAATCCAGAATCCTCTTGAGTGAAAATACCATTCTGAGACGAGACAGAGACCTGCATCATCAGTGCTACGACATTAGTATGCGGTATGCACTTTCACACACACAAAAATAGATGCCTCTAAATTCCTTCTAATTGTCCAGTGTAGTGTCACATGCACCATGTGACAGTAAGAATCCCAGCTGGAGATACAACTGGGCAGTTGAATGAAGTTTATGAAATGCCCTTCACTGAAGCACTAACGCTCTACTTTCCTGTGATTACCACTGTGATAGGGAGTAATGGTCCCTCTTCACTCAAATTAGCAAGTGTTCCTTCACTGTAATGTTTGAGCTTCACCGAGCAGAGGGATGTGTGTCAGGACAGTTTCACGTTCACTGTTTAAGAGGGACGTTTCTCTGTGATCACCAGAGCTTCAGTCATGGAAATCTTAGTTTTCCTAAAAGTACATTTTCAATCTAAGTGTCGAGCGGATGAAGTATGAATGCATACTGGCAGATTCATTTTCCATTGAGGTCAGGTTAAAATCCATCAATCTCAAATCGTTCACTGTAGAGTGTTTTTATTATTTCTATTTCTTAAAACTCAACTGGAGCGCACCGTTACCATTTCTTTGAGCAGCACTTTTCTTGCGTCATGAACAGACCAATAAAAAAAAAAACTTTTTAATAGCAGAATATGTTTAGTAAGAAGTGGATGACTGAATTTATTGATTCATAATCCTTCCAAGAAGCAAGTCTTGTTGGCATTTGAAGCGGTAATCCTTCAGTTCCTCCTTTTTGTTTATATGGGCTGTTTGTTCTGTCTGGAGCTCGCTGGGTGTTTGCATTGCCCTTCCTGTGGTCCACTTGTCAATCAAACACTGTGGGCGGTACTATTATTGTGTTGTATCTTGGATCATCCGTTAATGAAATTTTATTTTGTCAGATCTGGTAGTTATTGATTCTTGTGTCATATATATATATATATATACTCATCTTCTCTGGCTATTTTTGGAACATTTATTAGAAAAAGTTCCTTGACAATATGTGTCACACAACTTTTCATACACCAGTAAGACAAAAGCCAGGTTATATATACTTCGGTGTTCACCCCAAATCAGTTTTTAGGTAGAATAAAGCAGTGTTGGAGTCTGTGTTAACGGTAGCTGTAGAGGTGCAGAAGAGAGGTATTAAAGAAAATGACTAATACGTGTACATTTCTTAACATATGTTACATATGTGGTATCAAAAACAGTGGGGGGAAGAAAAAAAATCTCATTCCCAACATCCAACCGAAGCCCTCTCCCACTGCTCATCTTCATTCGTAGTGCTGACCTCCACTTCCCATTTACTTTGACATCTAATGCACTGTCCGCACTGTCTTTGGCTTTTCACTCCAAATGGACTCCTTTTACTTGCGAACAGTTTTCACAAGGTTGATTACGTTAACGAAGTCACCTGAGACCTGGGTGATGCGCGCGGCGCCTCGTCTCTCGGTAACATTTCCTCGCCGTTCTCTCACGCTGCTTTCTCGTGGTCTGAGAAACCGAAGATAGAGCCGCTGCACATTTCAATTCGTGTGCAAATTCATTCTAAACCCTCTCTTTAAACCTGCAAAATAATGTCAAATACTGGCATTGTCTGTATGTTTTCCAAATGGAGGCACTTCTACAATGAAAATAGTCGATTAGTCAGTATACCCACATTCCCACTATGAGTAACTGCTGATGAGTCCTCCTCCTCTGACTGCTTGTGGGCAGTACAATAGACTCTGATTGCATCGATGCAATGATCCTCAGCTACACTGTTTGGTACATCTAGACTTAGTCATAAATTACAGAGTTTTGATGAGTTCACAGCTGGAAACTAATGTTAGGGTAGCTTTAAGTGGCGGTAGGTAGATGGTAGACAGATGGACACAGGCTGATAAGCAAAGTCTGCAGGCAACAAAATATTAGCCTCTGCAGCTGTAACCCTCATATCATGGACGTTTTTAAGTGGGAAAAAAATATCTTACATTTGCACAAATGTCCGGATTTGTTGTGGTACATGTTATAGGTAAAAATGTGGCTAGTTTCAAATATAAAACTAAGAGAACATCTGCTCCACCAAAGGGAGTAGCTTCAGCTGTGAGACTCATTGCCTGCAGGTTGAGTTCAGTGATACAGCGAACACTGTCTGTCCTTTCAGAAGACATCAGAAGACATCAGAAGAC